>CAOJBK010516766.1:0-14733 GCA_948294925.1 Codiaeum variegatum | reverse complement strand
TCTCCTAGCTAGTTCAGACGACTTTTGTTCCACAAATGGAGGGCTCTCCCTGGTATTGGGCCCTTATTGTGTCGCAGGTCCAACTAGTCTAATGGCTCGATTCTATGGACACCTATCATTTATATTTACAATTTTACCATTTACATATTAGTTATATTTATCATTTGAACAAGTTGAGTTCGAGTTTTCTTGAAAATTTAAGTAATCGAGTCGAGTTTGATACTGTATTGACTCAATTATTTTCTTGTTCACTTAAGCTCGATCTCAACTCAATTAAGCTTGAGCTTGATAATTTTACTCGAGCTCAGGCACGAGTTTGAGCTATTCAAAACTCGACTCGATCCCGATAATTCAGACCGAACTCGATCTCGAGCTCGAGTAGTCCTATACTCGGGCTCAACTCGGCTCAATTACACTCTTAGGTTGCAGCCAGCCTACATCCGGGACAGAAAGATCAACCTAGATTTTCGAAGACGGTGCTCGGCGGTGATGTCATCACCAAGTTCAGAGACAGTTATCCAATTTTCAAGTCCATTTTTTGTATTCTTTTCTTTTGTTTCTTTGCCTATTTCTATTTACATTATTATACTAAAAATACCAAAAAATAGTACTGTTTAGCTCTGATTTCCATAAAATATAAAAAAATCTGACCTGGACTTGAATGTAGGATCTGACTACTATTTTTGGACCAAAGACTTAAAGAACCAATATATCCCCACCCGATTGACCTTATTCGCTAAGGCACAACAAACATACTCTTATTTTAACATTAGTGTTACTACAACCTTTCCTTTAAAAAAAAGATATATTGTTCCTACTAATGGTAAAATTAATTCTAAACATTTAAGTTGGTATTACCCTAAAAAAAAATATGTATGTTCATATTTATTACAATTGAACTTTAGTCAATGCGTGGAATGGGTCAACTTCTTAAAATCCAAGAAATTTCAACAGCCAATAAAATCTTTGTTCTAAAAGTCATCTTTTTTTCATTTTCTTTTTTCTTTTTTGTTAATTTTTATCACTAACCAGTCAAATATAATGTCTTTTTTTTTTCTTTGAAGAAAGTCAAATATAAGTCTTTTAAACTCAAGTAGCTATAAATGTTCTGGGAAAAAAAAACTAGAAATGGACTTGATCAATTCCGTAGTCACCATTGTTTAGTTTGAAAAGTCAAGTAGATTTAGTCTACGCATAATTTTCATACCTAATGAGAACTATACAAACTCTGCAAGAAATTGGCAAAAGAACCAAAACCCTCTATCCAGTTCTACACCTTTGATTACTTCCAATATTTTAAGCAACATATAATCAAAATCCTATTTCAAAAGACCATATAATTTGATTCTCAAATAAAAAAAAATGATGTTCCTTCAAAATATATTTTCTTCTCATATTCTCACAATCGTTATAGAAGAATATCAACACTATCACTCCAACGAACTGTTTAAGGCTGTTCATAATTATTTGAGCACTAAACTATTAAACAGATCCAATGAAGCAGAGGAACAAAACAAATTCACCTCAACAATTTACAAAAATCAAGAAATAATTGATGTGTTTCAGAATGTAAAAGTAAGTTGGAAATTAGTTTTGTTTAAGGTTGGACAATTTGAATTCAGGCAACAATATTCAAATTCTGAATTTGAATTGAAATCTTTCGAGCTATCTTTTGACAAGAAACATAAAGAAATAGTTGTGGATTTTTACTTACCTTACATTTTGGAGCTAAAAGAATCAACAAACGTGCAGAAACTCATATTCAGTAGCTCTAGGATTTGGCAAGTAGATGACACATTTGATCATTCAATCACATTCAGGACTCTTGTGTTGGATTCCGAGCTTAAGAAAACTGTTTTGGATGATTTGAAAATGTTTGCCGAGGCAAAAGAATTGTACGAAAGTATTGGTAGAGCTTGGAAAAGGAGTTATTTGTTTTATGGTCCTGCAGGCACAGGCAAATCAAGCTTGATTACAGCAATGGCTAATCAATTAAAGTATGACATTTATGAGATTAAACAAGCAGATTGGGAAGGCCACTTTTTTTCTTTAAGATATCTTGTGAAGAACATACCCAACCGATCTATTCTTGTCATCAAGGACATTGATAGCATCATTGAGCTACATCCAGAAAATGAGGTTACTTCAACAAAACTTATATATCTTATTGAATTCAATATCTAACAATATAAGAAAAAACTTGCTTACATTGGGTGTGCATGAGCTAATCTAACTTTTTTTTTTTTACTATTCATTCATATTTCATAAATACACTTGCTCACGCCTCATTTTTCATATGAGAATAGATTTGCAATGGATGACTGATGGGTCTCACTTTATTCGAATCAGCATTTCAATCATTAAAAAAATGGCCTGAATAAAAACTTTGAGGCACTGTGATAGTTAAAATAGAAAAATTAAGATACCATTGCTATAAATTTTTCCTTTTGAGTAGTTATTTCTAATCAATTTGGCATTTTATCATAGGAAATAATCCCACAGCTCCTCCAACTTAGTGATGGACTTTGGTCAGGTTGTGGAGAAGCACGTATCATCATTTTCACAGCCAGTGAAAAGGAAAGAGTAAATCCAGCTTTATTGAGGCAAGCTCGTATAGACATGGAAATGCACATGCCCTACTGTAAAATTTCTACCTTCAAACAATTAGCTTTCCATTTGCTTGAAATTCAATATCATAATCTTTTTGAAGAGATTGAAGAGCTCATGAAAGATGTTCAAGTCACTCGCCAAGAAGTTGTTGATGAGCTTTTAAAAAGCACTGATGTTGGAGTTTCTTTCCAAGGCCTTATACAGTTTCTTCATAGGAAGAAATTTAATAAGCTTCATGCTTGAAAATAAAGGCCATGGAATATGATTAAGGTGTTTTCCAAATTTTGGAATCTTTATTTCTAGTTTTGATTATATATAGAACACAATAAGCATTTCAAGGATATTTGTTTATTAATTAAGGAAATTATAGGCCGTTTTACTAATTTAGAACAATTATTTTAAATAGTTCTCAGTTTAGGATATTTTTGGAGAAAAAAAAATTCTAAAATTGTTGGGTTACTTTTGAAACTATTTTTCCTGAATTGGGTTAGTTTTCTTTGCTGAGATGGATCAGGGGAAGAAAAGTCAAAGTTGAAAATAGACTCGTGCCACTATTGAGGGGCTTTTAGCATCGTTTTTTTTTTTACTTTTCAATTTTGTAAAAATAATTTTAGAAAAAATATAAAAAATTCAATTAATTAAATAAGAAACTTCTAAATAATATATAGAGGCTCCGAAAGACTTTTTTTGACGCTTTTATATGCCCGCCTTAGGTTCTGCTGTTAGACTTTTTTGCGGTGTTTTTTTACTAGCGTTGGTTCTTTTGACTAGGGTTGGTATAAGTGTGAAAAAAACACCGCAAAACTTACGGCACTTTCAACTAACACATGTATAAGTGAGAAAAAAAAAACATCGCAGGCTCTTTTGCAAAGCAATTCCAGTGCTTTTTTAACACTCCAAAAGTGCATTTAGATTGTTACATATTTTATTTTACATCAAAAATAAAAAATTACATAAATTTTTATAAAATTCATTTATATATTCATTCATGCTAAAAAGATCTGATTTCATCCAAATAATCCAAACATGTGTGTTTACATGAGAACGTATCATCGTTGAAAAGCAAACATAAATTTAGACCTAATCAACATAAGTGATAGAAAATTGTAGTGTTTATAGTCTATGAGCATACACAAAGGTTGATGAGAATTTTCATTCACTAACATATCTTGTAGCACAATAAAGACAAAGACCGTCTTATTCTTCTTCACTGTCAAAATGAAATCCCTGTTACCACCAAATCGAATAAAAAAAATAACATTGTTGTATGAATTAGGACTATGAAAACCAACTAAAATCTTCAAAATAAAGCTAGATGCTTCTAGTGAGCTCAAAATTGAACCAAATAGAGGATTTTTAGAAAGCTTCCCTTACCTCAATTTCAAGTATAAAAGGAAACAGGTGCATATCTACAAAACATAAGTTGAGTAAAAGCAAAAGGATGACCAACCATTAAGATAAAGCCACCAGTAATAACACAGCTTTAGAAAGAACCATATATTCGTTTTATAATTGACAAGTTAAGGGATCTGGCCACTCCTCTTACTATAATAAAACAAAGAGAAACCCAAAGCATAAAGTTAAGTCTAGAGGAATCAGGGGATTAAACTACACCAACTTGAAAAAAAAAATTGTAACTCAAGAACTTAAATCTATCAAACCATTCAAGGCTTCTTTTATAATTCTCTTGGAGCCTCTTGCTTGAAGAAGCCAGTCTCTCTGAATCAAAATTACTTTCTCTTCATTGTTGTTATTGTTATTGCTGCTTTTTCTGTCTCTACAAAAATGTCGATGTGATTTTCAACACTTGTAACTATTAAAATCTTTAGTACTGTCATTTATATTTGCTTATACTCATTGTGGGGATTTAGAGAGTATGCAAAATCAGGAACCTATAAAAAGTATTAGAATCTTAAAAAGAAACCAAAAGATAGAAATTTTAACGACTTGGTTATACAAACAAAGGTAGAAAATATTTTCTTCGCTTGGTGATGGCCATTCTGAGGGATTTCTACTGCGGGAAGTTCCATCATCTATAGAAAAGTGATGAAAATGCACATCTCCAAATTGAGAAATTTTAACAAATATGCACCTGTGTAATAAGATTTTTCATAGAAAGATATAATAAGCAACTAGCTGGATAGTGATTAATTATTTTATATAATTGGATTTGAAATTTGAATTTAGACTGAAAGTATAATTAATGAATAACATATACAAATTGAAAATAAAAAATAAGGAATACACCAAATTATCAATAGCTATACTCTAATACTAGTTAATGCACTTGAAATAACCAATTGTTGTAGTCGTTATGTCTATTCCATGACTCCCAGAATACGTTGTACAAATCCTTTCATATATATATATATATAGTGCAAAAATGTTAAAAGCTATGTCTAAGCAACAATTACCAGATATATAATTCAATATGATTTACAATTACACTCTCTGTGCTAAAGAAAAGGACTACTAAAAAGAGGATTTAATTATCCCATTAAAAAAAGGACTTGTGCAAGCTTAACATCCACCGCATGCCTTAAAGCCATGTAAAAAGGAAATTATAATAAGGATATATACTTCATGTAAAAAATAAGAATAAGTGATAAAATGCAAGTGACCTCACAACAATTTTACGCAATGACAATAAAAAGCATTTCTGAATCAAATTGCTCGTATTGCTTGAACTTGTTTAAAACTTGCAAATAACAAGGTATGTTCAAGATAACTGAAGAAAATCTAAATGAAATGCAATACAAAAACATTAACTGATAACCAAGATGCAGGCCATTATTATAAAGGTCATGATGATCTCTGTAATCAGAGCAAAATAAAATTAAAAAAAAAAACTCTACATGGACAAACTTACAAAGGCTGAGCAGGTAGCCATTTATCTTTTTATTCAGCATGCCCTTCAGTATTTGTCACCATTATTTCAATTTCTGCAATAGATTAACATAAATGTTGCATAAGAGTCATTGAATTGAAAAGAGCAAGAAATCTTAAGTGTGAGTATGAACTTGATTTTCATAATAAAGCATGCTAATAACTAATATAACAAAGAAATTCAATCATATAGTAACTGATTCATCAAATCACCAAAATAGCGAAGATACTAACCTTCTTTACTGACTACCTCTGCAACTTCAGAATTTCCTTAAGCAATCTCGCCTTCAAATTGTTATACAATGTTAAAAAGGAAAAAATTAAATGAAAATAGCATATTAACAACCTGAAAAGAGAAGGACCAAAAATAATTTTTTTCTTAACATCATAAGAGGATTGAGAAAGGACTGTGATTACCTATGGAATAGCATGTGATCTTGAAGAGGTTTCGTTAGCATGGGTTGGTTCGGTGGTTCGATTTTCCTCTTTGAAGCAATGCCATTACCTATTTCACACAAATGAATCCGACAATTCATTATTACCTATTAAATCACAACTAGCCTTCAAACTTATCATTTAATTACCTATTAAAACAAAGGGAAAGAACATGCTAAAGCAAAACATAACGTTCTGAAGGACATACTCTACTAGACTGAAAGTCGCAACAAAAATAAATCTCAGCAAAAAATGTCATTCTTTACGCGTCCAAAACGAATCTCGAAGCCTACTCTCAAGCTTAATCTTTAATTATTTTAGGGTTATATGAAGGCTTCTTTTGTTCTATTATTGTTCTTTTTCTTTTAATAAAACGACATTTAATTCCAATCTTTATATATGATAAAAAAATGAAATCCAGAGCATAAGTCCAAAATCATCATTTAATTAAATAATTTGAGTAAATAAAATTCACATAACCATGAGCATGAAAGATTTGCCAAGCACTCAAGTCAACAACCAAGCACCACATAAATTCACTAAGGGTGCGTTTGGCATTGAGGTGGCCCAAAACATTTTTAGACAAGATTTTTTATATTTTGTCTAAAAGTATTTTTGCAAAACTATTTTTTCTAAAAGTAGGTAAATTGATACTTTTTCTAAAAGCAGGTTTGGAAAAGCAATTTTAAAAAAAAATTATAAAAACTCATTCAATTAAGTAAAAAAATTTTAAAAACACTTTTACAGCCTCCAATAATAATGTCAAACCGCCCCTAAATGTTGATATTGCATCAGGAAACTAAAGAAACAAAGCTTTTGCAATAATTATTTAAGGTTGAAATTATATGGCACACCACCAGGATACCCTAGAGCTAAATCCTATATGCAATTCATTCCATAATAGCACAAAAAATTAAATGTTCAACCTTTAGATATCTGTCGAGCAATATACACCATTCTTGAATGAAAGGTATATCCACTTGATTTCCTTCCGCACATGCACCTGCAGAGTGTTTGATATCTTTTAAGCATGATGTTGATGTTAATAATGTTAGAAAGATATATTAACTAGAAAAAAAAAGGCCATTATACATCAGGAAAGGTCACATTTTAAAAGAACTTACATTTTTCACCTCCTCATTATCTGTACCAGATTGTTTTATGGTTGAACATACACGAGCATGCACATACATCAAGTAAATAGCATTGTCACTCTAGTTACAAGTTATAAGAATTGATTGTGATAGTCAAATAAAAAATAAGGTAACATTTATTATAAGCCCATGCGCAAATAGGATAATTAAGAGGTAATATACTGAAGCCATGAAAAATGAGCCAATACTAAATACACATAAATCAAAACTGATAAATATATCATTCTAAATTTATATACCACGCTCAATTGATGCTTTTTTAACATGCAATATGTTTCATCAATGAAATCAATTAATCGAATCACTTTTGTGGAACGACTACTAATTTTCTTTCTATCTTTCCCTCTGAGAATGCCAAAATCAACATGAGTGACCTTTGAGTATAAATTATCAGCAAATGGGAGGCAACCTACATGTTTGGTAGCCTGAGTTCAAAATATAAAAGTTAGATATACTATATATGAAATAAAAACAAATAGATGCAGATTGCAATTATCATTTGAGCATTTTTCCTTCAAAAAGTGGTTGAAAGACATCAAGGGAAATTATAAAGACAAGAATTTTATAACAAAACCACCACACATTAAGAGGAGTATAAATTAATACTAGAAATAAAAGCAAATACATTCTTTGAAAATCATTTCAATTCACAAATACATATTGAGAGTCATAACTCACCCCAACTTTGGACTTCTAAAGGAGGACATTCTTCAAAGAGTAACAAGCAAACACTAAAATCAATGGAAATGGCTTTTTGAAGAAGAACATACAAAGAGTTAGCAGACTTAACAGGCTATTAAACTCAATGGAGTACTGACAGTTAAAATCTCAATATGAAACAATGGAAAGGTGATGAAAAATGATGATAACAGAAAAACAAATGCAATTTCAAAATAGCATATTAATGAGCCCAATCAATATTTTTTGAATTTCATAAGAAAGAGGGAAAACACTAGGAAGACAAATCAAACACTACAATTCAATTGAAACCCTAATGTATCTGTGAAATGAAATTGAGAATGTAAAATGAAAGAGACAGAGATTTACAAGCATCATCGTGTTGAGGAGAGAAGGAAGAGAAATTTCTGGAGGAGTAGAGACCTTATAGAGAGCATATCAAGATTGAGGGAGAGACATCATCAGGTCTCTTAGTGCGTGAGATATGGGCATTACACTGCTTACTCTAACTTTTAGGGTTAGTGAGATATTAAATTAAGCGTGAGAAGGAAATAAAGAACAATCTTTTCTTTTAGTTTCAACAATTTCTGAAAAGCCCTTCCAATTAAACTCTAGTTACATTGATTTATGTTTTAAACTTTACTAAAAGGCGACAAGTTTTAAAAGCACTGCTAAAGCTGTGTCGCTACAAACTAATCTTGGTGTAGTGAAAATTTCTTTTACAATCTTAAATAATAATACTAAACAGGTCTTGAAAAGGGAAAGGACAATACACCAAGCAAATGAGAGTGATATTTTTTTGAAAGTATGAGAGGGATATTTTAAGTAAAAAATGTATTGGTATCTTTTCACTTAATAAAAAATGGCAAATTAATCACAATTTTTTTTTTAAAAAAAATTAACTTTCTATTGATTTGGTGCATGAGATTAACTCGTAAACTTTGTCTAGGCTTGAGAAGAGCAACATCCTCCAACTCTTTGGTTTCCTAATGCAGTGGCGGCTTGGACTTGCATGAAATTTAACTTTACTAAAAGCCAATTATTTGATTACTAATTTTTTTCTAGAGAAATATAGAAAAAATTAAACTTAGTGTTACATTTTTTATTTTAATTACAAAAATACATTCATGTAAATTTTTTTACAAAAATATCATATTTTAATTTTTTTTAATTAAAAATACCATATATATGTGTGTGTGTATTTAAAATATACATGATAGATATTTGGAGACATATATGTATATTTCAGATATGTTAGATATAAGTGATATTTTTATAAAAATAAAAAAAATGAAAAACAATATTTTTGTACAAAATTTTTTTAAAATAGGAATATTTTATAATTAATTTTATTTTTGATCTTTTTTTTGTAAAAAATTCTTAAATGAATGGGTATAAACGCGTAACACATACAATGGATTAAATTAATTAGATTGTTTGGATAGAGAAACTATTGGATTTTTTAAGCCATAATTTTTTTCAGAAACTAGATCTGGCATGCATCTTCCATTCTAAAATAAGTGGTCATACCGATGTCAAATTTTAACCGTTAATTATTTTTAAAATAAATTAAAGAAAAATTATAAAAAAATAATTTTATGAAAGTATATTTTGAAATGAATTTATTGATATATATTTATATTATAAATCAATGTTTAAGCACGAAAAATAATACGAATACTTATTTGAGAATGAAGTATAATTGGACATTTACTAACATATTTTTCCACCGCTTCTTGTTGATAACTATTCTGAAAGGTCCAAAATTGATTTTAGTGTGAAATACAAAGTCTCATGAAATGAACTGAGATTTAACGTGCATTTATTTCTGACTTCCAATCTTTTCAAATCAATACTTCTCTCAACTTAGAGCATCTTCAATAGACTTTTTATTTGAGTCAAGTTCTTTATTTTAGAAAGCTATCATAAAATTATATGTTCCAATAACCTCTTTATTTTTAAATTATAGTGTAGAGATTTAGCTTGACTCTCTATATTTGGAAAGCAAAAATTCACTCTTTACTCTATTTATTATTAATGTAATTCAAGTTTCTATATTTATTCAATTTTTCTATTGGTTCTATTGTTTGAAAATATTTTTCTATCTCCTCATTATAGTAATTATTTATAAATTAAAGTAGAATGAAGAGTAAATTATAAAGAGTACTATTGGAGTTGTATATAATTTTTACTGTCTATATTTAAATATTCTTTAAGATGCTCTTCATTATATAAGAGTATCTCTAACAGTACTTTTTAAAATAAAAAGTAAATTTTAAAAAAATATAGAACATCTTTACATTTGAAGAGCTATAAAACTTATTCAACTCCAATAGGTTCTCTACAATTATGTTTTTCATTTTGGCCTTTTCCACAAATATAAAAATTTTTAAAAACAATATTTTCAAAAAAAATATTATACATTAAAAGAAGAAGATGTTAGCCTCACATGGTTTAGCATTCTAAATTTTAAACTCACAAAAGCTGATTGATATGTTAAAGTTTACTAAAATGGATTATGCAGGTCAAAACTAAATACTTAGATCCCTAACAGTTAGGCTTGTGCAATATCAACAGACAAATCATTAGCTGTTTAAATTACAGGAGTTAGAGACCTAACTGGATTCATTAGGCGCCTAATAAAAAACAATTTTAGCTATAATGTAAAATATATTAGTACTTTCATTATCTTGCATGAAACAAATCATGTTTTAAAAATTAAAATTTTCATGCATAGATTCCTTAAACTGATCAGGCCACTAACTAAACATTCATACCACTAATATGTTAAAGGAAGAATATTTTTTTTACTAAATTTATAAAACAAATTGAACTATATGAACTTTTTCATATCTAGTTACCATCCAACGGCTAGGAAACTGACATGACTAAAAAGTCTAGGTTCCAGCAAAAAGAAAATGTCAATCAGTCATATCATGATTAACAGGTAGCTATTGGAAGAGTTATTAGGAGCTTGTTTAAACTTATTTTATTACCTTGTTTCTAACAGGTATTTTTCTTCAAACAATCTCGATGAATAGCATTCAAACTTCACATTTAAGCAGTTGGTTAATACCATTGATGAGATTAGAGTGTTCATAATTTTTTTTTTCAGATTTTCTCAAGACCAAAATACTTCTTTCCATTATTTGTCTTGAAAATCATACTAGTCTCTTTTCTCATTCAAGTTGGAAGAATTTATTGTGCATTAACTTTTCACTTCAAGTAAGCATTTATTTTCAATTATTTAACTTGAGTTTTCATCATAAATTATTTTACCTCAACATATTCTTTAAGCATTCATTGTATTGATCCATTATAGGATATGTTGTAATAAATTCTTTATTTTTCTGTATTTTAAACTTTTCACTTTTCTGGCTATAAAGGTTTTCAAGCACCTAATTAAGTCTATGGATGCATTATGAGTGTTATAGCCGTCCAATTGAAAGTCAATGAGAGGTTCATTTATTCATGAGAATGGATGAGAGGTTTTCAAAATCCTTAGCAAAATTCTAAGAGATTGGAGAAAGGGTATATTTCTCCTTGGCTAGTTCCCTAGTCAATTAGGACTCTAAAGGCTTTGCTCTAGCCAACTGAATAAGGCTCATTAGTGGAACTCTCAAAACTTATATTTTTAAGGACTGGATGTAAGCTTTGGTCTTCTTGTGTTGCTTCTTTTTCAATTGCTTACATTGCATTAGGTCCCTAATTATGCTCACTAAAATTGAAAAATATAATTTTTGCTAAGTTTCTCTATTAAGCTTCTTATCTATGTTTTTAAACTCTCACTACCTCATCAATTGGTGAATCTATCACATTCAAGAAAATCCATTTAAGCTCTTGCCCATCTCCTTCAGGGAACGAATCATAAGCACTGGCTTACTATTGTAAGTATATTCAGGCTGCTAATCAACACAACAAGATACTTGTGCAGTTTGCTTCAGTCCTTATCGGTAGTTGAACACTTTTGGTAACTCAAGTTAACTATTTAAGAATTAACAATTAGTCTAGTTCAGGCACTTAAAAAAAGCTGACTGAGCCAGTCATCTGAAATGAGAAAGAGTTGAAAAAGTCCTATTCACCCCCACTTAGATGCCTGATCACACTCACGGACGATGGAAAGGAAAAAAATATATGTAAAAATTATATTGTGATGATAAAAAGAAAAATTTCTAAAAGAAATTATAGAAAAAAGAATGCACTTTAATACAATTTAGAATAGAGTGAAGTTTGGCTCTTCAAACGTAGAGAGTCAAACGCACTCTCTCTTTATAACATAAAAAATAAAGAGCCTATTAGAATATTATTTTTTTATTAGCTCTCTAAACTAGAAAATTTAACTTAAATGAAAAACCTATTGGAAATGCTTTAAAAAATACTCTTCAAAATAAAGAGCATGACTTATGGACATTAAATTAAAATTTTTAATCATTTTTCTCAAACCATAAAGGATTAATATTTTATTACTCATTATAAATTAGGAGTTTATTTGTGTATGTCACATGTAAAAAAAGTGATGTTATTCCGGTAAATCACCTTTTTTTTTGTGATGTTATCCCTTTTATGTTCAATGAAATGGAAAAAGTGAATTTGATCTCACTGCTACAATTTTATTTTTTATTTTTTTCTAATATCATATGATAACTCCCATGATAAATGATGCTTCAATTCTTGCTCTGGTTAGAATGACGTCGCACTGAACTTGACCACAAATACAAACAACTTGAATCCTGTAATCTTTGCTTTGCAGGTGCATTTGTAATCAAGTATGGTATGACGTCGTTCTAACTTTAACAGGAACTGAAATGTCAATAAATAATATAATATACAACAAAAGACAAATTTTAAAAAATCATATATTTTGAGCGATTGTACGTTAAATTAAAATTGCATGTTTAAAGAATAGGTTAATTAAAAAAAATTTATAACAAAAATTATGAATTTAACGTGAACTTTTCTTTTTGACAATTTAGTATACAAACAATCAATTTTTAGCAAATTTATTTATATAACTCGAATTTCAATTTAATCTGATCATCAAAATTAATGAGGTAATTCTATATAATTTTTAATAAAAAAATATACACTGATAGCATTTTATTATTTGTTATAAAAGAATAGACCCCAAATATATTATTTATATTCAAATATACTTCAAACACTACTGCACATTTGATTTTTAGTAGCATTTTATTTACTCTATAACAACATTTATAAATGTCAATATTAATTTTACCAGCATTTGATCCTTTAGCATCTCTGTGGTGGTAACACTATGTGAGACGATCAATTTGACACTTGATAAAACTATTCTAAATGTTCATATAATATTATATATTTCTTTTGCTAATTTAAAATTAAAATTTTAGTTTATTGGTTCTCAATTAATAAAAATATTTATTACCAATTGTAATTTGTTAATTTATTATTTGTAAACTAAAAGATAAAACGTGTGTAATTTTTTTTTATATCTTTATTGTGACATTTTCATAACAAATGCCACTAAATTTATATTTTTTTTTGTAGTATTTTCATAACAATTGCTAATAAATTTATATCATTTGTGACATTTTATGTTATATGCCATTAAAATTATTATTATAATGACAATTGATAAAAATGCCATATTTATATATTTATTATTTGATTTTAATATAATAAATATTGGTGCAGCTATTATAATATCATTAAAACCTAATTATATGGTAGTTAAAATAAATGTATCTTCGGTACATTATTTAGTATATTTAATAGCACTCATAGAGGTATAATCTAATCGAGTCTAGCCGGATTTTGGAGTATCCAAATTTGCATTCAGTCCTAAATACTTGGGTCTAATTTTTAATAGTTAAGTTGAATTTTAATTGAGTTAATGTCAAGTCTAAACGAGTAAGAGAATAATTGAATCAAATTGAGTCAACATCACTACAAGAAAACTGAGCTTTTGAGATGGAAAATTCTGTCACTAAAATGCAGAATTCTGTCTCTATTTTTAATCAGTGACAAACTATTCCATCACTAAAAATCTTGATGCTAATTGGTGATAGAAATATAATATTTCACTATTTTGTGATGGTGAGATTCCTGTTAGGGTTGTATGCCCTAGAGCATGTACATTGTATATATATTTGTAATCTTAATCTAACAATGGCTTTTAATATATATGTTTCATTTAATGAATGCATTCCTTTTATTATATAATGTATATATGTTCCTTGAGTCTCATGTGTAAGAATTTATTCTCAAAGAGTTTTGGAATATAGAGATAGGTTCTCTCTGCCATAGACTCTAAAGACAGTTCACGGTCGGAAGAGTTTTGGTAGGAACGTCATTAATCCGGAAAGATTATCACCTATGTTGTCTTCCATGACAAGTATGAGTACTTGTTAATATGGAGGTAGCGAGTCTCATGCTACAGACATGTGATGTCGTGACAACACATAGACAGGCTCATATGATGAGTTAGTCGAATAGTGACACTAGATGATAGATACATGGATTTTATCTACTAGTCAATATCTTATCATCTAGATCATAATTGTGCATATAATCCTTAAACTTGAGGCGACACGTTACCTAGCATATCGGTGGCTATGGTTTGTTACTGCTTACATATCAATGCTATCCAAGTATTGGTATATGACATGTGGTGGCCATAATTTGTGATGTGTTAAGATAAGTAATCTCCAAGAAATAATTCATTAACTTTGGTAAACAAGGAAGGTTCCTATGATTTTTTGTTGTTTTTGATACTCAAATCCTTGGCCAAGGAAGTAAAGATTCACTAGAAAGGGTTTCTAATAGGAATCATTTTATTAAGAACTTGAATCGGATAGAAGTCATATTATATGATATATAGGATTTGACTATTCCATGACCCTAACTAAGATTGAAAAACCGTAATGAAAGAATTTGAGTAAATAGGAATTATGATCAAGAGGTTCATGTAATGTCAAGGATTCAATCGCCG
>CAOJBK010515996.1:0-19611 GCA_948294925.1 Codiaeum variegatum | reverse complement strand
AAGAGACATACCTTTACAAGGTTTAGTCTTCTCCTTGTTCTTTCTTTCCTTTCCCTTTAAGTATTCTAAATACTTTGGACATTTTTTTTCCAATTCCCTACTCCATCACAATGGAAACACTTTCATTGTGAAGCATCTTCTTATATAGGTTTAGCTTTCCTCTTACTTACACCACCGATAGGCTTAGGTTTAGAAGCTCCCTTTTTGCCTTTCCTCTTTTTAAGAAGCAATAAAAGCATCATCTTTACCCTTTCCACCACTAATGTCTTTTTTGGTGGTGATAAGATTTCTTTGTAGTACAGTAAGAGTACACTCAATCTTATTCATATGAAAATTCATAATGAAATTAGAGAAAAAGTCTGGTAGGGATTATAAGATCAAATTCTTTTGAAGGTGAGCATCCATAGAGAAGTTTAAGTTCTGTAATTACTTAATGAGCCTTATCATCTTAAAGACATGTGGCCCAACCTTCTCTCCCTCTCGCATTTTGGCTCGAAATAATTTCTTAGATATCTCATATCTTGAGGTGCGACTATGCTCACCATAAAGTTCCTTTAGGTGAAGCAATATGTCATACACCTTAGCCATATGCTTATGTTGCTTGTGTAGTTCCCTATTCATGGAAGCTAACACAATGCATCTTGCTGACAAATGATCATCTTTCCACTTTCTCAAAGTCTCATGTTCCTCAAGACTAGCCTCTACTGACAAAGGTTCAGGAACAAGCTGATCAAGTACATAGACAATCTTTTAGTAAGATAGAACAAGTCTTAAACTCATAAGCCAATCTATGTAATTTTGACCGATGAGTTGGTTTTTGTCCAAGAGGCATGAAATTGGATTTGATTTACTAATATTATCATATTATAACTGCATTAAATAACAAGATTAATTAGTTTCTTATTAATGTAAACATATCACACCATAATGAATTTGGTCCTTAAATCATAATGGAACTCCCACTATTTTGGCGAATCCTACACTTCTAAATAGGAAATAGAGATCCCATTGGGGTGAATCTCTAGTGGATTAATTGAAATCTTGCAAGGAAAACAACTTTTGTTTTATCAATCCCGCAACCTACACATTGTTTTTCTAAGGATTGAATTCTTGCAAGTGAGTAACTCTTGCTCATCACAACTCTTGTAAGATTCAATCTAACTGGCTCCTAATGTGTTCGATCGCAAGCTACACATTGTCTTTCTAAGCCTTTCACATTAGTTAAGTCAATCCCATTAGACCAATAAGTATATGGATTTAACATTGTATGGTTTAGGTACACATTACCATTTTAGACACACAATGTATCCTATACTTACAACATCACATGCTATACAATGTTTCAAGAAACACTTTCAAAAAATAATTCACCAATGGAGAGCCTAGACTTAATATTTCTTTGGAAGATTTTTAGGGAAATTATTAATTAGGTCTTACTTTGCACATTATCCATTTTATTTCATGCATATCATATATACATTCATCATAAAATGGACAACTCAACATATATTTGATCATGGACTATTGGACTCAATTCCTAGCCACAAGGAATGAGCAAATGGTTTAGGGTCATCAAATTACAAGCATACATTCTAGATCCTACTCTAAGATCTTATAGCTCCCTCCCACTTGGAACCTTGAAGGGTTGAGCCTCCTCTTGCATTTGTATCTCCAAATCTTCTATATGTACATTAGTATCCTGGCATACCAAGACGATAATATATTACAAGGTTTGCCCAAGGGCTCAATGAATTTAATTACATCCTAACAAGTAATTAACATTTAATTACAACCCTCTACATATAATAAAAGAATATTATTACATGCTCAATATCATCCATTCATAGTGGTTTTAGTCCATGATCAAGCACTCATGCTATGACAACACAATACATAAACATATAACACTTATACTTTAGGTATGTGTTGTGAAATTTCAACCTTTTGGGACATTTCCAAACTTTGAATATCTCATATTCATGATTTTAATAACTTAAAATCTCTTTTAAAGTCCAATTATGTTTATTAGAAACTTTGTTTGAAGGCTTAGAATAAATTCCAAACACTTTGAAATTTTGAACCTTAGTCAGTATCCTCTCGAGGGCTGTGTCAAGGGCCGTGAGAGCCTTGCCACAGGCCATGAGAGCCAGATTGCCTCTCACGGGCAGTGTCATGGGCCATGACATCGGCCTTGAAAGGCTACTATTTCAGCAATGAGCATAATAACACAACCATGGTTTTGCACATAAATTGGATGGCTCTAATACCATTTGAAGGGAAACGTGAGTTGCGCAGAGGAAGCACGGGAGTGTGTCGTTTTAAAATTTTTCAAAGTTAAAACCTTTTATTTAAACACTTTAAACATATATGTTTATTTGTATATATCAAACTCTTTGATAAAACATTTTGAACATTTAAATCATTTGTTAAAACATTTTTTAACATATTGTTCACATGCATGTATCAAACTCTTTGATAAAACATTAGAACATTGTGGACCACATTTAACCCATCAACTTGATCTACCAATTTTGTGCAAAACACAATGACACAAAGCATGTTGAAGAAATGTATCAAGTACCTTTCTCATTTGCTTTGTTGAGCTCCTCAAATGTGAAGCCTCCAGCCATCTCACACCAAGCTTGAGCAAGATTTAGGTCCGCTTCACTTTGATGCAAGACTTAACTACTTGAACTCTCTTTAGGTTTCCCTTTAGCTTAGTTCAAGTCTTAACTCCAAGTTAGGGAACTAGTGAGTGTGTTGAATCCTTGGACTTCTTTAACAAAGGTAAATTCCTAAAACTATAAGTTAGAAACCCTTTGAACACTTCAAAGTTCTCAACTTCAAGTTTTGGAAAATTTTCTGCTCATGACTTAATGACTTAGGCAAAATAATTTTACCTTTTATATGTAGAACAATTCCACTAATTAGATGAGTCACTAATCACCCCCACTAAATAGGATACTTGTCATGATTTAGTGAATTGCATGAAAACACATGTCATGACAAAGCCTGAGTGGAGAGTGGGTTATGATCATCTTTCCTGTTAGTGGAAATTTTCTATATCATTAGTTATCACATAACTATTTACTTTGCTTAAGTCTAAGTCCAATTTCAATTTAATCCTTCATGTTTTGTATCTCATACAAAAATGACTAAATTGAAATACACTCATTTGAAATGAACTTCAAGATATGCTAGCGTCTTTGTAAATTTAATCACAAGTTCAATTCGATTATAATTAATAGTTAATTGAACATTTCAATTGAGTATTAATTATAATATCTTTACATAATGCTTGCTCAATACTTTTCGGTGTGTGACTCACTAGATTCATGTCTTAAATAGCAAAGAGATGGGAAAACTCTTTTCCTTTATCTATGTATATAATCCCATCTAATACATAGTCTCGTAAGTCATGAGTGACGTCTAGCACAATATATCTCAACTACCTAAATAGGAATGAATATTGACGATCAAGTCAATGAACATATAAGCATGGACTAAAGAACATAGTTACCATGCACTCAAACCCCTTCATTAAGAATTCCCGATCTTAACTAGAGTTATGGATTTGTCAAACTCTATATGCTTCGATCATATGACTACTTCTAAGTTCCAGTCCTCGGTATTTTTTATTCCTACTAGAAATACTTTCTAGTGAATCTTTTCCACCTTAGCCAAGGATTTCATATCGAAGAGAACTAGAAGTCATAGGATCCTTACTTGTTTACCCAAGTTAATAAATTCTTTCTTATAGAACATTTATCTCAATATATTACTAAGTACAGCCACCAGATGCCATATAGCTCCACGTGGCTAGCAGAAGTATGTAAACAATAGCAAACTGCACCCACCAATACATTAGATAAATTCCACCTTAAGTCAGAGGACTACATGCACAACTATGACCTAGACGATTAAGTATTGACTATAATAAAACCCATGTATTCATCGTCTAACATCACCTATTCAACTCACTCATCACATGAGAGTCCACATGTTATCACGACATCACATGTCTGTAGTATGAGACTCACTACCTCCACTACCATAAGTATCACATATTTACAATGGATGACAACAGCAGTGATGGTCTTCTGAATTATCGATGTCCCAATCAATAATTCTATGGCCAGGAACATATTTTATAGCATTATGATAACAAGAACCTGTCACTCATATTCTTAACTCCTTAAGAATAGATTCTGATACAAAATGCTAATGTAACATATATAAGTTAAAATTGAATGTTGGATTCATTTAAATTATATATATATATATATATATATATATATATATATATATATATATATATATATATATCCTTAAAATCATTGACCCAAGATGAAACTGCTAATTCTGTGAGGCCTTCCTTAAAATTTCCTTTGGCCACTGATGATAGGTACAAACCTCCTCACAAATGGAAAGAGGTTGCACCTAGTAAAATTAATAATCATATCGGCTCTACTAGCTGTAATATTAATATTACTAATAATAACATGCCTAATCAATAAGTTTTTTGCATAATTAATCCTTCCTTACAGCCTATAGTCTATGAATAGGAGAACCTTCCTCAGGGGTATATGCCACTGCCCAAGTCCAGTGTGTCACTTTCTCAGGCTCCAAGGATGGGAAAAGTTGATTTGGATGTTGTACGTGATGTGATGCAAGAGCTGTACGGTCATAATCTTTGTCAAATGGGTCAGCTCGAATTTCACAAGCCATATTCAAACATGATTGATAGGCATGATCCTTACCCTAGGGGTTATCGTGTTCCCGAGTTTTCTTTATTCTCTGAGGAATAGGGATAATCCACTATTAAACATATTACTCATTTTACCATCCAATGTGGTGAATTGGCAAATCATGAAAAATTTTATAATTTAAAGTTGTGATTGTTTCCTAATAGCTCAATCGGTACTGCTTTTACTTGGTATGCTACACTCCCCTGGAATTTTGTCTTTACATGGTAGGAGTTAGAATGTCAGTTCCACACCTAATTCTTTAGGCCTGAACTAGAGATTTCCATTGTTGAACTATCTAGAGTGACTCAAAGAGCTGGAAAAATGATTGATATCTTCATTGCATGGTTAAAAAAGATGAGGAATATGTGCAAAATCTTTCTTCCATAAAGGGAATATGTCAAAATGGCTCAAAGGGGTTTGAGACTTTTATGAGCTTCCTGCTAAAGTTAGTGAATATGAAGAATTACTTTGAGAGGAGAATTAAAGGAGAAAAGCCTCAATGGGAACTTATTTCTAAGAGGTTTCTAATGCTGAAGTTGTTATTACTGACCTTGCTAATACCGAGTCCTGTGTTTGTCCACTACTGTAAAAGAAATCCCCAAAAGTTTGGAAGAAATCCCAAAGCTCAAATCCCCATATGCAATATACTTTTGAGGTTTCCAAAATAGATCAAATCTTTGATTTTCTCTTCAAAGAAAAATTCATCAAACTTCCACCTGATCATAAAATTCCAATAAAGGAGGAACTAAAGGGAAAGGAGTATTGTAAGTATTATAATTCTCATAACCATTTTACTAATGCCTGTTGGGTGTTTAAAAATGTAGTATAAGATCGGATTAATAAGGGAGTGATGAAATTCCTAGAGAAGAAAGATGCCATGTTGATTGAGGAAGACCCATTCCCACCAGTTGCTTCCATCAACACAATTGACACCAATCTTAGAGCCTTTTTGGATGTAAAAAATAAGCTCAAAGAGAAGGAGTAGAATTGGGACACCCTTGGCGAACATTCTGACAAATTTGATTTTCTAGTGAAATACAACAAACCATCACCAGCAAACTTCCATAGTGAATCAATAAAATCTATTGGTTAAGGAGATGAATCTGAGGAAGGTGGCTGGACTTCAAAGAGAAAGCCATCTTATTACAAAAAATCCTTCAACCATTAGAAATAAAGCAATCACCATGGTAGTGGCTGGAGGTCAGCCTCAAGGAAATATGATGATGTAGATGCCCCAAAGTTTAATAGGAAACAACCAAGGTTTATGGTGCCAATGCCTATGAAATCCACCTAGTGCAACACAAGAAATGTCCTTAGCACTTAACCCATACCCAAAATAGGAGACTTTAGAGGAAAAGGGTTGCGAAAAGAAGGGAGAAAGAAGAAAAAAATCAAATCCAAATAGTGCACCAGCAAATCCTTAGTAAAAAATCAAAATTTAATAGAAAGGCTTTTGAGGACCCCTATCTGAGTGATTTTGGTTATGTGGTAGACATTGATGAACCTCTGGAGACTGAGTAAGACATGAGGATTGATGGAAAACATTTTTCCTTGGGATGCGGAACCACTTCGGTTATGCTTCCCCAGGAGTTCATGATGTAGGATACTAAGAAAGCAGAGTTCCCTGATGCTTGAGGGGCAAAATTCTCAAAATCATTAGATGTACATCTAAGTGGTGTGATAATCTAGGCCACTCAACCGGATCAACTTAAAAGGGTCATCCTTAAGAAGCCTTTTGTGGAGATGACTAAACACATGAAGCCTTTGTACATTAAGGCTCACTTGAACAATAAACCATTCTCAAGGGTTCTTGTGGATAATGGTTCAACTATTAATGTTATTCCTCTTAGGCTCTTAAGCTCTCTTGGGAAAAATCAAGATGATTTGATTTTTACTAATATTACTATTTCAACTTTTACAGGCAAGGTTACAGGTGTTGTTGGGGTTTTGCCTGTGGAAATCACTGTTGGTAGTAGAAATTCACTCACAACCTTCTTCATTATGAAATCAAAGGCCAACTATAATGCTTTACTTAAGAGATATTAAATTTATGCCAACTAGTGCGTGCCATCTTTTTTGCACCAATTTTTGCTCTTTTGGAAGGGTAATGATGTTGAAGTGGTTTGGGCCGACAACAAGCCATTTACAACATGTGCTGACAATTTAAAGGCCAAGTTCTATGATGTAGACATGGGCCCTTTGAAATATGCTGGGAGAAGGAGGAGTGGAGATTTAAAGCACACTTATATTTCCAAGCATGACATGGAGAAACAAATTCAAGATCACTCAGACTTGATTTACAGAGAGAAGTCCATTGTTCCTTACTCTAAATGGCTGATGGATGGGCCTATTATTAAAGAAATTGATGATTAGTTACTCCCAAAAAGAGTTGACAGTAGATACATCTTCCATTCGTAAGCTTTTGATATAGCAGACAATGAATAAAATTATTGAGGAAGGTTTGGAATTGTGTGAAGCAGATATCATTGAGGAATGTGAGTTTTCTGAGGATTTTGAAGAGTTACAGCTTGAAGATGTTATGGAGGCTCCACCAAACATTCAAGAAAATCAACACGAGGTTCAAAATCCTTTGGAATAAATAAATCTTGGCACTCTTCAGGTGCCAAGAATTACTATGTTAATGCTTTATTAAAAGAAACTGTAAAAATATAGAATTAATTTTGCTTCTAAAAGAATATAAATACTGCTTTGCTTGGGATTATATTGAACTGTCCGGTTTATCTAAAGAGGTAGTTGTGCACCGTCTCCTTATTAAGCCCAAAATTCATCCTTTCCAATAACCTCCAAGGAGAATGTCTAAGGAGGTGAAATTGAAAGTTAAGGAAGAAGTTGAAAATTTGCTTAAGTCTGGCTTCATCAGGTCAACCAGGTATACAAAATGGCTTTCTAACATAGTCCATATTATGAAAAAAGAATGATAAACTTAGAGTATGTATAGATTTTAGGGACTGGAATTTAGCCACTCCTAAAGATATTTATGCTATGCATGTTGCTAACATGTTAATTGATGTTGCCTATAGGAATGAGCTCTTGTCATTCATGTATGGTTTTTCAAGTTATGACCAAATTAACATTGCTAAGGAAGATGTTTCAAAGACTGCCTTCAGATGTCCTGGTGCTATTGGGACTTTTAAATGGCTGGTTATGCCTTATGGTTTGAAAAACGCTAGTGCAACGTACTAACGGGCCATGAATGCCATCTTTCATGACATGATCAGCCACTAATATGAAAATTTACATTGATGATATTATGGCAAAATCCAAAAAATCATCTGATCATGTGCTCCATTTGAGAAAAAGTTTTGAAAGAATGAGGTTTTACCATTTAAAACTTATCCTTTGAAATGTACTTTTGGTGTACATGCTGAAAATTTTCTAAGATTTCTCGTGCATCAGCATGGGGTTGAGATTGATAAGAATAAAGCAAAGGCAATGCTTGAAGAAAAACTGCCTCAGACAAAAAAGGAGCTACAAATTTTTCTAGGATAGGTCAACTACATAAGGAGGTTTATCTCTAATCTTTCTAAAAAATAAAAGAATTTTCTGATTTGCTAAAACTTAAACAAGAAAATGAATTTAAATGAGATTCGAGGCACCAAAATACCTATGATAAAATTAAGGAATATTTATTAAAACTTCATGTACTAGTTCCACCTAGGGAAGGGATGCCTCTAATATTATACATATCTGCTAATAATGAATCAGTGGGCTATCTCTTAGCTCAAAATAATACATTCGTCCATGAACATACCATTTATTATTTGAGCCAAATTTTAACTCATACTGAACAAAGATATTTCTCAATTGAAAATTTATGCCTTGCTTTATATTATGCTTGTACTAAATTGAGGCATTGTTTGTTGAAACATAGAATTTATGTAGTATCATAGACTGACATGATGAAGTACATGTTGAACAAACCTGTTTTATCAAGAAAGATTGGGAAATGGCTGCTAAGCTAGATTGAGTTCTCATTAGTCTATCATCCTTCAAAATCGGTGAAGGGTCAAGCTTTGGCGGATTTCCTTGCTGATCATCCAACCCAAGAAACATTTAAGGAAAGGAAGTTTTCTATATGTGGGGTTAATATTCAGCCTTGGGTCCTCAAGTTCGACGTCTCTTCCACAAACAGATCGGTTGGAGCTAGCGTGGTAATTACATTTCCTTCTGGTACCAAAATGGCTTTAAGTTTCACTTTAGATTTTGAATGCACTAATAATCAAGCCGAATACAAGGCTTTAATTATAGGCCTTGAAATTATTCAAAACCTTAGTGCCAAGGAAGAACTAGTTGTTGGTGATTCAAAGCTTATAATCAAGCAGGTGTCTACGGAATATAAGTGCACCATCTTATCCTTAGCGTCTTACTTTACTATTGCTATTCAACTTGTTTATTCTTTTGAAAATATATCTTTCATTCATGTGCCTAGAGAATCTAATTGGGAAGCTGATGAATTTTCTCAAGTTGCATCATGTTTGAAAATGTCAGAAGAATTAACTCATAAGTTGATTTTGGTGTAAAAAAAAGTCACACCCATCCATTTAAGAAAGAGGCATTCAATTCGAGTAATTCAATATAGACTTGGATGTGGCAGGTGATCGGCGAGCCAACATCAAGGCATATTTGGAAAATCCCTATAGGAAAGTACTATTAAAAGTTAGAGCCCAAGCTATGAATTACATTTTAGTTGGGGAATACTTATATAGAAAAATCTTTGATGGCATACTTTTGAGATGCCCTTCATTTTCTCAGGCCAGGAGATTCTGAAGTAAGTCAATGAAGATATTTGTGATGCGCATCAGGCTAGAAGGAGGATGAGATGGCTGATCAAGAGGCATGGTTACTATTGGCCTTTGATATTGAAAGATTGTATCACTTATTCCAAGGGATGTCACTAATGTCAAAGGTATGGAACAATTCAACGAGTACCAATTGATGACATGTATCCAATGGTGAAACCATGATGATTTAGAGGATGGGCCATTGATCTCATTGGAAAATTTTATCCTGCTTCATCTAAGGGCTATAGTTTCATTATTGTTGCTACTGACTACTTCACCAAATGGGTGGAGGCAATTCCCATGAGGAAAGTTTAGAAAGAAGATGTCATTATCATCATCAAGGAACATCTTATTCATAAGTTTAGGATTCCTCTGATAATTACTACAGATTAGGGAACTATGTTCGCTGGGGAAGAGATGAGAAAATTCATGGACGATTATAGTATTAAATATCTTACCTCAACTCCTTATTATACTCAATCCAATGGTCAAGCTGAGGCTTCCAACAAAACCATCATTGACATATTGGAGAAAATGCTTAGAGACAATCTTAGATATTGGTTAAGAATACTGTCAGAAACTTTATAGGCATAACGAACTTGAAAAAGAGAAGCAACGGGTGCAAGTCCTTTTGAACTTACCTTTGGGCATGATACAATTCTTCCTCTGGAGGTAAGTGTTCCTTCTTTGAGAGTTGCAAGGAAAAATGATCTAACTCCTAAGGAATACTCTCAAGCTATGTTGATGGAGTTTGAGGAAGTTAATAAAGAACGCCTAAGGACCTTCACTTGCATAGTGGAATAAAAGAAGAAAGTATACAAGTTATATAACAAAAGGATCAGAAAAAAGAAATTTGATGCAGTTGACTTGGTATGGAAAGTTATATTGCCACTTGGAACAAAAGATAGAGAGCTAGGGAAGTGGTATCCCAATTGGGAGGGACCTTTTAGAGTGCATTAGGTATTGGATGTCAATTCATACTGGTTGGAAAGTTTGGATGGAGAAGGACACAAAAGGTTCATCAATAGAAAGTACCTGAAAAAAATACTTCCCCATAATGTGGGAAAGGTCAGTAATAAAATAATTGTAATGGTATCTTGGCCAAAATAAATGCCAATTCATATTGGCAAGTTTATAAATAAATAAATGAAGTTTGTTTCATATTTAAATAATGTTTGTTTTGTTTTCCTCAAGACAAAATAAAAGAAAAGTTGTGTTTTTTTTTATAAAATTTCAGCAACATGTCTACTGAATTTTTAATAAATTTCGGTAGCATATCTGCCGATTTTTGCTATTTCCCTTATGAAATGCATGCCTGTGATGTTGATGTGTGAAAGTGTTCAGTGAAAAATCAATAATTCACTGAAGGCATCGGTGTCTTTAAATTCACATTCCTCAGGCACAAGGCCTTCATCAATATTTGTTTCACAGTCATAGTAATTCAAAGTTTCCCAGTAGATTCAAGTTCTACAATTCAACATAAACATAAGTAAAGAGGTGATAGCAGTACATAAAGGCAACATGAATCAAATGGAATCAAGATCAAATCCCTTGAGGCTTTCCCAAGCCTCATCGCACTTCTTCTTGCTTGATACTATTTCTTTCTCTTGTCTTTTTAGTTCTTGAACAAACTCCTTTTGGTTGGATAAGAAATCCTTTGTTGCTTTGGCTTCATCCATAGCCTTTTGGCACTCACTAAGCAACAACTTGTTGGTCCTTAGCATCTCAACTTTCTGTGCTCTCATATCAGCTACCTACTTCTCAAAGGTGGCAGGATCTGCACTAAACCTGTCAAAAGCGCATTTAGCCTCAGTGCTTCTAGTCTTCATTTCTTTAATCTCTTTTGGCTACTTCAAATATTCAACTTTCTTCTGGTCGATGCTGGTTAACTTACTTGAAATCTCTGCTCGCCTAGCACTGATTTCATCCAAGTGAGTAAAGCTTTATGAAATTCTTTCCTTAAGTGAAGATACTAATGCCGACTTGGTGCTTCACTCTAGGATGCTAAAGTTTGCTAAAACATCAGCTTTCTGTGGGCTAGTGAGTGTCCCAATCTTTTTTGCAGTCAAGGTCCTCAGAGTGTTTTTAACTTTGGCAACCTCTTCCTCAGCAGGAACTATATCTATACTCTAGTTCTACTCTGAGGAAGGTGAATCAAGAAAGCTCAAATCCAGAGATAAATCATCTTTTGGCATAGGATTCCAATCATATGTATCCTGTTCAAATAAACCAAAACAAGATTCCTAATACACCAATTAAGGAACAATAGATATGGAAAATTCATGAACAAGTAAAGAAAATAAACCTCAATGGTAGGAGGATGGCTAGTTGGTGAATGGACAATTGGTGGAGAAGGAGGGACTTGTTCCTTTTCTTCTTACTGGATTAGTACATTCTGCAGATGGAAAGTGTCATCTTCCTCAGTGGAAGAAGCTCCTGCAGGGGAAGGAGAGTCCTGAGGCTGTGTATAGACCTCTCCTCTTGAATCAACTATTTTCTAAAGGTAAGAAAGTTACAATGGCAAATCATCAAGGTAGTAATTATATTAAAATCATGAAGAATAATGGAAATACTTATTGGAACCAGTAGCTGGCTCTGAACCCTTTTCCATAGAGTCCTTAGACTCATCAGAACTATCCACATCTTGGACAATCACAAGATTTATTTACTTTGCTTTCTTGGCTGGTGTCTGAGCTGACTTTAATCTTAAAGAAGATCGAGAAGTTGTTTTGGTCTTAACTAATTTTTGCTCTACTTTTCTCTTTTGGGGAATCAAAGCCTGCTTCCCTTAGCTGGAACTAGAAGCTGGGACTTTTCCCTTCTTGATAACAGCTTTCTTCTTCTTCTCTTCAGATGCCTCTAGGGAAGGAACTCCGATATTATCATCTTCTTTTGCTAACATAAGGTAAAACAATAATTAGTGCCATAAAGAAGAAAAATAGAAGAAATTAAAAGCAAAGTGAGATTCCTTACCTGGTGACTTTAGTGCTGACTCCACAAATGTCTAGTGCTGGATATTGATTTCCCACAACAGTCACATGGAAAGTAAGCTTAAGTAATATAGACTCAATGTTGATTATGTCATCCCTATAATACTTTGCTGAATCCATACCATACAGAGGGATGATGGAGGCATTAAAAGCATCAGGGGGACCAGCTGTGGAAAAGCTAAATTGGTGGCTGTAAAGAAAAGGCATGTAAAACTCAAAGCCTCGAAAGGTGCAAGACATGCCTCCCCGAGGGCCAAAAGCATTCTTAGCCCTAATGATTAATGGTCTTGATGAAGTGGCACTATAGAAAATTTGTTGCTAGATCAAATCTGTGTATAGAGTGAAGAACTTAAGCCACCTTGTCCCATCGTAACAACCCCTGAAAGGGCATAATTTCTCTTGTTCTCTTTGTTCAAGACTCTGAAAGAAAGATTTGGCCTCATTTTCTTCTCAAGAGCTTTCTCGCCTCAATAAATATACCCCAATATCAGGAACTGAAGAAAAGGGAGGCAAAGAAAGAAAGTCACCCAACTCTGGGAAATATGCCAGTAGCCAATACTGGAGGATCCACATACATTCATTCACGAACCTCACCGAATTATCACTAACACACCTCCTTATCTGAGCATACATGTTGCCTAGGAGGACAATCCCAAGTGTATAATGGTCACCATGATTTAAAGCATGTGCTAATGGTACATATTCAGCACTAAGCCTTCCTGAGGTGGGGCAAAAATATGTCTGCATAATAACATCCAAATAAAAGGTACATGCTCCTCAGAGTCTAGAGCATCTTTTCTGTTGACATAGGTAGACACAATATTACCATATGAATCAGAGCTTCTGGAGTGGAATGGTACATCAGGGAATCACTTGTCATCAACCAAGCACACAATGTCTCTTTCCAAAATAGGCAAACTTGTAATTGCAAAAACATCAAGCATAGTAATGGTCATGTGGCCAAATGGGAAAATGAAAGTATCGTTGCTCGATACCTAAAATCTCAAAGCTGTAATAAAGATGTTAGGCATATAGATTACCTTTTTTGTGGTCATCTCAATGAACTGTGGGATGCCTAATTGATCCCATTGTTCGCCATAAGGTTCCCTTAGTCGGTGGATCTATCTTCCCTAGTCATTAATCGGCTTTACCCATGCCTTTTTGGCATTAGGAGCCTATACTTTGGACAAATATATCATCTCATCTGGGATCCCAAGGTAGGAGAAGGATCTCTAGTGGCAAGTGGCTTAGGCGATGAAGGAGTCAGTGTTATTGCTTGATTGTCTCTACTCTGGTATGAAAACCCCTAGGGAAATGGAAAGTTATGGGGTCATTAAAGAGAAATTCCTGAGGAAATCAATTAAAAACATTCAAAAATACTTGCCTGATGTCAAGAAAGCTAGGGCATTTTTCAATCACGGTGCCTTTCACGATTTCTATTTTTGCTTCATGTGGAAAGGAACATGAGCACACTAGTGGCAAAAATGGGTAAAATCTTTTTGAAATAATATTTACTACCTCAAATTTGTCAAGTAGTTCACTGGACGGCTCAGCAAAATGTGGGGGAGGTAGTGAAAATACCTGTTCAAAGAGAAATATGAGTTGACATTTCACTTTCAAGCTAGCAATCTAGATTTCAAAGTTAAAAACTTAACGAATGGATGTTTTCTTTACTTTGGAGCTGCTAGCACCTTTGGAAACCATGTTTTATGAAAAATCAAGAATTGGTTCTAATCAGAATTTCAAATTTTCATGCACTGTGATTTTATTTTAACTAGTTTATGGAAAAATATGCATGGGTGGGTCAAATTTGGTAAATCATGCTAAATTTGCTAGGGAACACTCATTTCAGACATTATTTGTCACATAAATATCAAATGCATCAAGATAATTTAGTGTGTTTGTGGTTATATTGAACACATGCTGAAGCTACATGAGATATGGCATGATTATGTGATGCTACTGTGATTTCATTGTAAAAATGCAAAATTATTTGGGGATTTGGTTATGGAACTGTCAATTCGCATCATTTAAACCAATTCATTAGAAGGAGATTTTGAGAAACTGACATTTTGGCCTGTGAAAATATCAATTTACAGTTCAAATTTCAAGAACTTCCTTAGGAACAAAATTGAGTTTTGAAAAGTATTTTCCTAAGGAAGCTTGCTCATTCAAGTTCACTTTTATTGTTTCTATCAAATTATTAGCAAAATTTGACAAGCAATAGTGAAAAATGGACTTGCAAAATTCAAGCAACAAACCATACTGTCAAATTCCCTGAGGAACTCAAGTTTTATACTCAATCAATTAAATTCATTTTTTTCTGAGAAATCAAGCTATTCAAGTCAATTTTAGCATCAAATTACTAAAATTTTCCTGTGCCTAAATAAAATTCAAGCAGCATCAAATATACAAAATAACAATTTTGTTGAGGAATTCAAGAAAAGCAATATCATAGTGCATCAGTTCAACCAATTCAAGGCAAAATTCTCTGGGGAACTCAAAGTTTCCAAGCTCATTTTAGCATCAAATTGCTAAAATTCAAATATTCTCCAAGAAAAGTTCAATAAAAATACAACAAAAGCACCAAATTCGAGCAATTTCCTCAACAATTTTAACATATTCTCCAACAACAACAAATCTAAAATTTCAACAAAGATCTAAAATTACCTTTTGATTTTTGGGAGTAGGCTTGTGAGAAGGTTCTGTTGATGTTTTAGACCAAATACGCGAAACGAAAAATTCGAGCATGGAGGTCGAAGTTAGGCCGTGCAGCACTGTGGCTGCTTTGCTGCCGTTGGACGAGGTTGTGGATGGGAAGCCCGACTCGCGATGTGCATGTTGGCACGCTGTAACTCACTTGTGTGGTCGAGCTATCGGGCCTGGTGCTGTCGTTGCATGCTGGGGCTTGTCCTCACTCGTACGCTGCTAGGCCACCTCGCTAGCCTGCGTCGCTCGATGTTGGGGTTCATCCTCACTTATGCGTGCAGTTGGAGCTGTGGCATGCTGGAGCTCCCCACGTACGGCCTGGGGTGCTACGCGTTGAGGCTGGCGCTCGCCTGGTGTTGCCTCGCATGCTTGCTCCGGTCGTGCATTATTGCTGTCGCGTAATGGGGTTACTCCAGTGACGGTGCTTTGAGCAGCCCCTGCAAGATTTTGAGAAGAAGTTTGGATTTTCTATTTTTTAGAGATTGAGTGAAAGGAAGGAGAGGAAGAAAGGAAAAAGAAAAGAAATTTTGGAGAAAAAAAGGAAATAATGGATTTGTTTTTGGAATGGAATTAATTTTTTTATTTTAAAAAAGTAAATTTTTGGGGGATTAGGAGAATCAATTGAGTTTCTTTTTTTGGGAATTTGGATTTTGAATTTGAATCAGTATCTGAAGAATTTTTTCTTAAAAATGGTTTATCAATGGTTTTATCCGAGGAACTTGGGGAATACAATTTCAAAGCCCACAAAATCCATTCTTTCAAACGTTCCTCTTGATTCAAACGAACTTGGTAATTACGTTCCCACTCTTCGTGGATTTGTTTATCACTGCGCGCTGAAATTTCTTGGTGACTTGGGTCTCACCATTGGGGAAGTTGAAATTGTGAGATCTGTTTCATATATTTTACATGTTATAAGTTTTGAGTCAAGCTTACAACATATGAGGGGTATTGTTTATGCCTAAAATAAAATTTTAGGCTTTTGAACATAAATTAATGAAATTAAATATTTATTGGCCTAAAATAATTTATTTGTTGGGTTTAATGGCCCAAATAATTGTTAAGCCTAACTAAAAGCCCAAAAGATGAGTCAGCATCATATCAGCATTGGAGAATTCTAGATATTGATTCTTGAGGACAAAATAATGTAACATCTGTAACTAAATATTTATGTCCTCCTCAGATGGTTGCTGGTGTTCCGTCTTCTGATATAAAAGGCGGTAGTTGACACAAAATTGGGGTCCAACAACTTATCAAATCAATTCTCAACAACTTATCAAACAATCAACTCAAGCCAAATTTCAATATAAATTCATAGCTTTAGTTCTAAATTTTAGCATTTCCTCAAGCAATATCTTCCTTTTACTGTTCACTAATTTTTAAGCTGTCCTCAGTGTTTTATTTTTCAATTTACTGTAATTGTCGACTTTGAACAAATAAATACAAACATGCTTGCATTTTATAATTTTGAATTTCATATTCAATTTACAATCAAAGTTTAGTGAAAGCCAAACAAATTGTGGTAAAGGCGTTTGGGAATCCGTATTCATGTGAAAAAGAAGTCAGATTTTTTACATTTGAGAAATTTCTCATTTGGCACACCCACAAGTCTGAAAATTTATACGTAATAGTAATATATGGAATTTATTTATTATTTAATTACTCTTGTTTGAGAGAATCCTAAACTAAAAATATGTCTAAACGTACTTGTTTCATAGGTTTATGCAATCTTTTCATATAAAAAATATAATTCTTTTGCCTATGAAAATTTATTAAAAAATGACTACAATAAATTTAGTTAAAATTTAATATAAACAAGAAGAGAAAAACGTACTTATTCCATCGGTCTATGACATCTTTTTATCATTTCCATCAGGGGCGAAGTTAGAAATTTTCATTTGCGGGGGCCAAATATATAGTATATGAAAAATTATAATTCAAAATACACTTTAAATTATATATCAAATTCTTTAAAATAGTTTCATTAGTTTATAAAATTATGCAATTATCAAAATTTCAATTGAATTCAACTAATACACCATAACAAATTAATAATTCAAAATAATAAAACTAATAAAGGCAAAATATACACAATTAAATTAAATTTCAACAGATATAAATAATATCTATTGAATTTGCCAATCAAAGAAATCACTTTTTTCTAGCAAAAGAAAAAAACGAAACTAAAATAGGTTTCAAGAGAAGGAGAATGTGAATGGCCACTCCATTTAATTTTTTTAAAAAAATGAAATAGTGTCATTTAATCTTTAGGCCTTCTATTGCTTTTATTTTTTTTAGTACCATTAATGGACTTTTAGTTGGAACACTACAATACTATTTTTTCTTTAAATCTTAAATGGTATATAACATATAAAATTAAAATTTTTGATATATATATATATATATATATATATATATATATATATATATATATATATATATCATGACCATAGTTATAGATAATAAAAATTAATGATAATAATTTTAATATCGATCAAAATTACTTGAAAGTCAATATTATCAATTATTTGATTATTAAAATCTAAAATATTTGATTGAATTAAAAAGAAAGTAATATGTGAAAATAAAAAAAATTAATAATAATAAATAAATCTAATTAGAGAAAATAAAATAATTAAAAATATATTTTATTTATATTTATAGAGTATATATTTAATAAAATTATAATATAAAAAGATAATATAAATTAATTTTCAATTAGAATTATATTATCATTATATTTTCTATTCTAAATATAATATACCCATTATTACTCTTATTTTTATTTTTATTAATTAAATTCAAACTATTTTTTTCCTATTCCTAATAAATAATAATTATGAAGTTTTTATTACAAAACTAACTAATAATATAAGCAAAACCATTGTCAAAACTCAAATTGTTTGTTACAATTAGGTATTTAATATATCAAATACGTTTTTAACCTTTTTTTTATATTAATTAAATTATAATTCTTAAAAAAAATATTGATTAATTATACCTGAAGACTTTTTTTTAATCATATCCAAAAAGGCATTGAATATTTCTAATAATACACTTTAAACAATTACAATTGCACATTTTTATTTTAATTATAATTAATTTATAATTATTTAAATATCTTCAAATTAAAAATATTAAAGAAGAATAATTTCATATTTTTTCTGATCCCTCTTATATATATATATATTACCTCTATATTAAACACATTATTGGAGGATATTTTCGTAATTTTACCATAATTTTATATATATTATAAATATTATAAACTCATATATGTTAAATATTTTTTCTTTTTTGCAGCAATATATGTTAAATAGTATAAAATTGTTCTTTTCCATGGCATGAACGCGGGTTTTCAGCTGGTATGAAATAAAATAGTGATTTCTCTTTTCGCTATAACTAATAATAATAAAAAATTATTTTTGCGTTGAAATTTACAGGCTAGCGGAGCAGGGGCGTTTTAGTAAAAGGAAGTGGGAAGTCGATAGAAACGAGGAAGGGCAAAACCGTAGTTAAATACATGAGCAGTGGCAAAACAATTTCCATTGTGACAGTATATATATGCATGTAAGCCTCGCCGCCTCATCATCATAACAATTTCGTAAGAAGAAAAGCAGCCTCATCATCTTGCTTAATCAAAATTATCATTCTCCTGATCTAATCTTTCTCTCGTATCTGGTGATTTATTTATTTTATTTTATATTTTTTAATTTTGATGTTTTGTGGTTGTGTGTTTTGCTGATATATGCAATTTTTTTTTTCTGTTTACAGGATTTTTCTGGAATATCAAAGGCTTGTGGTTTAATTTCCGGTATTGGGGATTTCAGGTATTTTAATTTGTAAGTATCATTATTAAATATTATATTCCTAGTTGATGAATTTTTTATGTTTATTCTTGTATTGTTTTTGGGCTTTGTGGATGTGTGGATTTTATTTTGTTTGTGTTCATGTGTATTATATGTTGATGATAAGAACACGTTGTTAGATTTTTTTTTGGTAAGAAGATAAATTTCATTAACAAAGCAAAATACAATCATGTTGTTAGATCTTGTTTGGCTATGATTTCACGTTTTTTTTAAATTTGTTAGATTTTGTGCATACATTCGTGTTTTGATTTCTGCTTTATCGATATATAGATTTTAGTATGTTTATGTGTGTCTAATATATCTTGATAATAGTAGGAGAAAATTTTTAGATCTTGTTTGGCAAGGATTTCAATTTTTAGGGGGTGTATTCAATTAGAACAAATAATGACTTTTAATGACTTTAAAAGTAATGTGGTATTGGATTATGACTTTTACAGACTCTATAAAAGTCTTCCTGTATTGAATTACGACTTTTAAAAACTTTTAAAAAGTCTAT
>CAOJBK010515851.1:0-17887 GCA_948294925.1 Codiaeum variegatum | reverse complement strand
GAAGATAAAGATGGTGCTGAACACCTATGTGGATATGCATCCGGTCATTTCACTAATGCTGAGTCACATTATCACTCAACATATAAAGAGATACTTGCTGTCAAATATGGCATAAAGAAGTTTGAATTCTTTCTCATCAGCTGTCACTTTGTTGTCATAATGGACAACACATCTTTCCCAAAGATTCTCAACTTCAATCAGTGCACTATTCCTGAAGCCCAGCTGTTACGCCTTAATTCCTGGTTCAGTAAGTATGACTTCCATGTGACCCATATAAAAGGAGATAAGAACCTCATCCTTGATTTCTTATCTCGTCTTTCTAAACCTAAACCCATATCTCTCATCACCTCCACAATCAAGCTTCCATTAATCTTAATGGCTTCCTCCTCCTAAAAAAAAAATCTTTTTCCTATCATCAGAAGAATTGGAGAATTATCAATCCTCCTGATTTACCCCTTGGCTTACATATTACCCAAGTCCATGCCTTTGCCTGTAATATGATGTTTCATTATCTAGCCACCATTCAGAATATATACTCCATACCTATGCCTCCAGCTTTTTTCTATCCTGATTTTCCATGGTATCTCGTATATCATGTTACTTCTCTCCATCCTCTTACAGATATTGAATTATGGTTCTTATGGTGTATCTCTACTCTTCATTCTCATGCCATACACTTCCCTGTTCTAGAACTGTTACACTTCTTTAACAGAGAAAAGAACCGTTATACTCGTCCCTGGATTTTCCTTACCTAGTTTAAAACTCAAGCTGAATGGGTCAGATGCCTTCTTAAAGCTATCCATGAACATGACCTGTTTAAACTTCCTTCTGAACAGGCCAACCAGTATCATGCAGTCTTTATCTGTCACCATCCCTATCAGATTCATCCACCTACTATAAAAAGTACTGCTTATCTGTGGCGGGTCCTTCCTTGTCCTGTATCTCAAAGTTCTCCATGTATCCAAAAGGCTTTACTTCAAGCCATTACCATTAGAAATAATTGTATCCATTTCTTTAATCCAAAACCTGGGCATCTTCCTCCTCCATCTGAGTTGTTATACACAGACCATTGGCATGCTAAAAGGTTTACACCTCAGTCTCATAATGTTATGGATACTTCTTCATCTTCAGGCACAAATCCTCAGTTCTCCAACACAGACCTTCCAGATACTCCCATGTCTACTGATGCAGCTACTCAGACTGATACTCCCATGACTACTGATGCAGCTACTCAGACTGATACTCCTATGCTACCTAAACAGACACAACACTCTCTCTGTCTCGTATCAGCGATTCCCTATTTCAAGATTCTCAAGTACTTGAAGATCCTCCATTTGTCATACAAGAATCTCCATATTCTGTAGATGATCTTCTTCAGTATGATGCTTTGGCCCAAGAATATGTGATCCTGAAGACTCTTGAACAGCCCTCCATGGGCTTAGAAGGACAATCCAGCACAGGTCCAGCCCATTATCCACCTTTACATCCATAGCCCAAGCCTTCTGGTCTAGCTCAGTCTTCTGAATCCACTACCTCTGACTAGAGAAGTCCCAGACTTAGTAAAAGAAAGTATGAGTTGTAAGTATGTCAGTCTTATGTAAGCATGATATCATCCTCCACTCATACATTTAATGGATGTACAGATAAACTGTCTAAGGAGATGGGTTTTAAGTGGGACCAATGTGACCCATCCATCTGTCCAGGGTTTATCTTTATCTCTATTTATTATATAAGTGGTTCCTGATGTCATCCATGATATAATCAAGTCTGTATAATTATTGTTTTCTTATGTAAACAGTGATGTAAGATAGCACTCTGTTAAAGTGCTTAGTTGTAAGGATAAGATCAGAAATCTTATCCTATATGTGTTGTAATATTATTGGTTGTCTGTACAGTGCTTGTCTGCTGCTCACTCCCTATATAAGGAGCTTTGAGCCTCAGTTTGTAATCAGGTTTAAAAAACCATAAATAAAATATCAGTTCTTCAAATATGAGTTTCTTAAACAAAGCCTTCTAAGGCTCTTCTTCAAATCTTCATCTTTTGCATTTGGCATTGAAGATCAGACCTTCAACGATCCGTCATGATCTGCATATCCAGACAGTTCAAAAGAACTAGCTCAGCAAGTCAGAAGTAGGCAACGTCCAATAGGCTACCAGCCCCAGGACAGAGAGGTCCGTTTGGCGAATTGATGAGGAGTTGGCCTTAAGTTGAGTAAGCTTTGAGCACAGTGTGAGAATCTCTGGGTTTTGCATAAACTTTTTATTTTATTTTTATGTATTTTATGTCTTTAATTGATTTTCTCCATTTTTTTCTTTTTTTCTTCTCTCTTTTTATTTTATTAATCTGTAATAAATTTTAATAAATATTTAAATTTATTTATTAAAATTTAATATTTACAGATGAAATACTTGTTCATTCAATATAAAATAATGGTCCATCATAGATAAGTAAAATATTATATGTCATAGTTTTTCTCAGTTTTTTGTATTGAATTTCTTTTCATTTTTAGTGAATATCAATAATTTTATTTCTTTGATGTAGTGATGATAGTAATCTAAATTTCATGTATTTTCATATATATCCATTATTGATAAGCAAAATGTACATTCTGACAAATACATATTTATCAATTGTGAAGTATATAAGAATGATTTTTGTCTATTAGATATAAAATAAATGAACATTATTAATAAATAAAAATTCATTATTGCATTTGTATATTCATAGTGAATATTATACTGTCCAGTTATGAATTATTTTTTATTTTTACTGAATATAATTTTATATAGTTTTTCTCAGTTCTTTATAATGAATATCTATTGTTTGGTAGTGAATTTATGTCTTTGATGTAGTGAATTTGTATCCGTGAATATTTTCTTTTTATTTTTTTCACTAAATAATCTTTTTCTCTATTCTTTGTAATGAATATTCTGCTGTTTGGTAATGAATTACCTTCATTTTTACTGAATATAATTTTGCATGTCATTCTTTATAAATTTTTTTTGTAATAAATATTCTATTATTAGGTAGTTTTCATGAGTTCATCGCAATAAATATTCTTTTATTTAGTAATGAATTTATGTCTTTAATGTAGTAATTCATTTAAGTGAATATTCTTTAATTATTGTATTGAGACTTTACAGTTTTTCTTAGTTCTTTATAGTGAATAGTCTACTATTTGGTAATGACTTTTTTTTTTCATTTTTATTGAATACAATTTTATATATCATTATTTTTTATAATTGTTTTATATCAAATGGACAATTATTTTATATCAAATGGATAATTGTTTTACTAATAAATATTAAAATATTTAAATTTAGTTCAACATCTTTTGTAAAAAAAAAAGAAAGAAAATAAAAAAGAACAAAAAGATTAGAAAAAGTTAAAGAAAATAAATTATTTAAGATAGTCAATTATAGTTATTTATGTAAAAATAAAAGAAATTAAAACATTTAAAAAGAACAAGAATTTAAAAAAAAAAAAAGGAAATAAGTATCATAAGGAAAGAATAAACAATATTCATTAACTTGAAAATTAAATAAAAAAAATGGGATATGAGTAATGAGAAGTAAAAATGTTATGCCAACTAGGAGTACCAATTACGTTTATTATTGTATTCGTGTGTGAATTCTGGGCCCAAAAAGAATATTGAACCCGTTCCAGTGTATACAAGCCGTGCAAACATTTTATTGTGTTTTTTTTTTGTTGCAAGACAGACCCAATGATCTGAAATCAAAATGTGGATTAAACAATATGGGATAGCCATTTCATATAGTAATTTTTACCAAATTAATAATAATTTATGTAGTTTGAAAGACTCGAACATAAGATTTCTCACTTCTTACTCCTTCTACAAGATATGAGAAGACTAATCATAGCATCTTTAATTGATTTTTTTTGTTAAAAAAACACTTAATTATTTTTATTTATCTAAATTTAGAACATCAAAATTTTCAAGTCCCTTATACTTCTCTAAACTTAGAAGCAAAGTTCTTATTTTTTGAACTTTTTTTTTACAGTGAAACTAAAGAAAATAAAAGTCTTGCATCCTCACAAGTTTTGCTTCCCTAATTAACTTACTCAAGAAAAGAAAAAAAGAACTTACTCATACTAAATAATATTTAATATTAATTGGTTAGGTATCATATCTCGTCACTTTTTTTTTTTCACAGTATTTTAGATGTGTACTATTTATATAGCAACTTTAATTCCTCTTAGATTCCAAGTTCCAACTCCAAAGATATCTTAGCACTATGTTTGGATGGGAGGATAGAAAGAATAGAGAAAAAAGGTATGGAAAATTAAAAGGAAAAAAAAAATACTTATTTTCCCTTCCTCTTGTTTGGAAGAGAGGAAAATATACGGGGATAAAAAGTTTAAAATTTTGTTTAAAAAATATAAAAAATGTTTGGAAAAAAGTTATAATTAATGAAATTATAAAAATACCCTTAACTTAAATGGTCTTTCAGTCGCAAAAAAAATATTTAAAAATATTATACTTAATTATAAAAATATTAATTAATTTTTTTTCATTCAAAATATAATCTTTTTATATTGTTTTAATTTATATTAATTGCAACAGTGCAAGAATAGCCATGGATAAAAAATGTCCACTTGTCAAGAAATCTTGGCCATTGAATTGTTTCTAGTCCATTTTAGAGACAATTTTTGAAATCAAATAAAAAAGGGTAAAAAGGTAATTTTAACAAAAATTTTCAATTATCACTAACCTGTCTCTCCAAAAGGGAGAGACTGATTAGGAGAGAAAATTTGATGTTGTTTTCTCTTCTCTCCATTTTCCATCTACCTTTTTAAACAAAGGGAAAGTGGATTTTCCACCCCACTTTTCATCATATCATTTTCTATCTTCTCAATTTTCTACTCTCCCAAACAGAGGCTAAAGACTTTGGTATTAGATAAAGCTTATTTTTCGGTATTTGTGTCTGGAGATCAATCAATAAAGAATTGACAAAAATTTGAGAGTTCAGATTTAGACCAAAAGTGGGAGAGAGCATGTGATGAACTAGAAAAGTAGAGTAAGGAATTTGAGAGTAAAATAGAGGGAATAAAACAACACTCTGCCTCCAAGTCCAAACCCACTTTTCTTAAATTCATATTTATAAGGTTTCACACTTTTATTTATCACCGAATAAAATTCTAATTATCAAAGCAAGTGAATTTAATTTTCCATATATTTGGCGAAAAGAATTTTTTTTTACATATAAAGTAGTGCTAGGATTTCATTTATGTTATTTACCATATAGTCTTTGTCACTATATTATTGTCATTGGCCCATGTCTTTTTACCAATGACACTGACAGTTATCTGACTAAAAGAGTTGAGTTAAAGAAAAAAGCAGAACCTTTTTGAAGTCCTGTGTTGGACTGGTCACCATCACACTATCACCGCATTAGCAAATTATTATAACTTTGAAGTTTTCTTTTCCCTTATTTGTGCGAATTCGAAGATTGTGTACTGTTAAGAGCATGCAGCAGCGATCTATTGGTTTAGAGATTTTCAGTCTGACAAAAATAAAAATATGGATCACTCGTTTTAATAATATCAAATATTAAATAAGAATATGATAACCAAAATAAATCTTATATTAAAATCTAAGAAATATGATCCAAACATTGCATCTTTTCTATATTTTCCCTTAATACAATTATTCAAGTAAATAAAAATGAATAAATAAATTAAGGGAGTATAAAAATAAACTTAAGTGCAAATAAGCATCTCTAGATATGGCTTGGATGTCTCTGTCGATAGCCCTCATCAGGGCTCTTGGTGGATCTTTCTTCCCTATATATAGGGAGGGTTATCACTAGGCTCGTGAAGATATGACCATGGGATTTCAAGCCCTTATATAGTTTCCTCTAAGATGATGAGGATCTACCCAAAGGCATCATGGGGTTGGACTTGGGTTTGAAATCATAGCTTACAAATTTGAGCCCTTTAACTGAGGGACTAAGATAGCCATGGGGCTTGGACTTGGGGTCAGCCATATCAAACCCTTAGAGAGTGGGCCTTGGCCGATCTCAGCCTAGGAGAACAGGGACCAGAGGCTTGAAATGAAGGCCTTAAGATGACTTGATCCATTGTTGATCTAGGTCTTCACCCAAGGGCCTGAGGTGAGGCCTAATCCAAGATTGATTCTAGGGGGGAGCATCTAATCTTGGGCCTATGGTCTTAGGATCTCGCCATGGGCTTGGGAGAGGCCTTGAGTATAGGCTTGAGACTTCTTACTTGCCCAGGGGCTTGCATTAAGGTCTAGAAAAGGCATTGACCCATCGTGAGGGTCATAGGATTGACTCCCCTAGGGCTTGGTTTTGGGCCGGTGTTAACAATACCCCCTGCATCCCTTGCCAAAACTTCTTGATATCACTCGGCTAGGGATGCACATGCGTCGGCCTCCTTTGGGACATGCACATTTTGTATTATTGATTATCGACAAAGGATCTATTATTGGTAGGGGATCTAAAAATGGTGCTTCTCCTGGAGGTGTCTCAACTTCCAACGTTTCAGCTCCTTTCTCGCCTAATTTTCATGCAAAAAATTTGTCTCGGGAAGCGAAAAGGTCACTTTATTAATAGGGCTATATATATACTTTCTCCTTAGCCGTTTCTCTCATTTTTGCCAAAAAAAAATGCAGACAATGTCCTTCAAGCCAATTTTTCCTCTGGTAAGCTTTTTAACTTTTGCTTTTATCGCTTTCGGTTCTTCTTTTATCTGCTAGGGCTAGGCTAACTTTTTCTTTTATCGCTTTTATGTAGCTTCAATAATCACAATGACTAAGTCAAAGAAGACATATTCAAATGTTGATCCCACGGAGGCCTACCGTGATCTATCCGACACTGAGGAGATCGTCAGCCAGGTATTTGTCCCTTACCCCAATGGTTACACATTAGGTCCTTACTGTATTTCCCCTAGAGTCTTTTCTCGATTTTCTTTTTAGAGCTTAGTCACAAGAACCTAGTTGCGAGCTGGGATAAGTATCCTATGGTTAGAACTTGACCTTTATATAATAATGACTATAAGACTTGGTATGTTAGGATGAAACTTTCTTTTCATACTCTTTGAATTGACGTGGGTATTCATAGGGTTCTAGAGTTGTGTTTAGAACCATTGCCGATCAATCATCCTTTGTTATTTTCTTCTTTGTCATTTTTGTCACCAAGAAGCAATTTCTTTGCTTTCAGGTTTGGGATGATGACCTCAATCCTCTACAATGTTATTGTCCTCCCGTGGGTACCTATTTCTGGAAAATTACTTGATCCCTTTCTTCTCATCGATGATTCTTCCACCATTTCTTTCAAAAGAACCTCTTACAAGCACTTCTATGAGGATAACCTCATTCATTCTCTAAAACCCTCTCACAAAGAGAACATATCATTTCTCCTCTATTTTCTTTGTAAATACATTTTTCACATGACCTCGGTAAAGGTTACAAAAGAATACCTAAATGTGGCAAGGACTTTGGCTTCTGGTCAAAGGAATGACCTTGACTATTTAATTCTTTCAAACCTTTACTGAGGCATTAACCAATTCTTAACCAGCTTTGAGGGATTTTTCTTTTCCCACCTCAAGGGCCTAATGTGGGTTGTCCAGTTTGTTGAGATTCCCGAGACCGAGAAACTTGTTCCCACTTATAGTCATTTCCTTAAGACAAGATCAGTTAAGCAACCATCCTATAGAGAAGTGGTGGAATTCTTCTACTCCACCTGAAGGGTGCATAGCATGTGTTTTAGTAATTTCAAACCTACCACACTTGGCCCTATCTGGTCCCTTCTAACCTGTTCCGAAAGTAACTCCCCCTCAGCGATCCACTTGTTCTTAGTGGACCGATTCATGGGCAAGCTCCCTTATTGCTCGTAATTTGCTCATCAACACCTCTTTTGACTCCAAGGGAGGTGTTGAGGTATACTCTCCCCATATCTACTCTCGATAATTTGGCCTTTGTCAGGAGTAACCCTGTCCGACCTTTTTTCCCCTTAACTAGCTCTCCCCTAGCCGTTTCGTGGTCTCTAAAACTCAGTTTTGTCAACTTAGGGATCTTTATGACCTTAGGCTTAGGAAATTAGAGGTTATAGATCTAGAATTTAGGAACTACATAACCACTAGGTTTAGTACGTGGTTGGATAGGCATATTGATAGGGCCCTGCCCGAGGAGTTCGATGTAATATGGTCTAGGTTACACTTTTCAAATATCACTGACAAAGCTCCTCCTGTGCAGGATATCAGCCTGGGACGTCCTCGAGGTGAGTATTTAAAACAGATTTGTAAATTTGAAAAGTTTTATATAATTAAATACCATACACTCCCATATTTTTAAATGAGGTGTACCAAGCCAAACAAAGAATAAAGGCTCATACCCTAGCCGATGCCACCTTTACCCGAGATAGACAAATAGCCACTTTTAGGGATCAATGCAATAAAAAATTCAAGAAAAAGGGAAAATAATTGACCCTAACATTCCAATTCCTGAGCATTGGTTCCCTCTTAAAATTCCTCCAATAAAATGGTCACCCTTGCTAATTGCCCCCATTTGGGGTGGCAGGACCTATCCTTGAGCGAATAAAATATCCTTGTGACCTTTGCTGGATATTATACAACTAATTACCCACCTAGCAAACACTTCAAATGGCCACCAGCACTCAGACCACTTGGCTGAGGTCGAGGTAGATTATTCTTACCTTGGTGCTTCAATCTATTTTGTTGAATTTTTCTAACTATTCTACTTGATTTTGCAGCTATTATCCCAAGGCCCATCGGCGAGTCAATTCCACATATGGAAAGGGGTGTTGAAATTGCCATCTTAGAGTAGCGTCGAACGAAAATAAAGTAAGGTATAAGTATCCTTTCCCCTAGCAATTTGTATTGTTTGATTATTATTGATTGGTAACGATTTACTCTTTGCAGACAATAAAACTTAATCTTGCCAAGCTTGGGGCCACTTTAGCTGCCATTGTTGCCACTCCTCTTGTCGAGCAGTTTCCCTCAACAAGATCATCAACGAATTTTAAGAAGGGGTCACAGTCTAGAAAGGACCTCCCTAAACGAGAGGCCTCAAAGTCTGATGCTTCAAAAGGGGGCTCCTAGCTCGAGAGATCTATGGGACGCTCCAAATTCGAGGTCTCAAAGGGTCAAGCCAAATCTGATGCCTATAAGGATCACTCTAGGACAAAGGATCCATCTACCCTGAGGGGTTTCTTCTCTTCCTTCAATGAAGACCCTTCCTCAGCCATCTCCCAAAGTGCAAGAACATGCTCCCATAGATCTTACTCAAGAGCATGAAGAGCATGAGGTGGTTAAAAGTTCAAGCCCTAGAGCCTTTCTTGCCAAGATCCCTCAAGCCAAGGTTTTTTCTAATGAGGCTTCTCCTAATGTTAACCCCTTCATTTTTCTTGAAATTCCTATTTTATTGCTCCAGATACTAACCCTTTCATTTTTACAGGATGACTTAGAAGATCTAGAGGGCTACTTTGCTACCTCAGGATCTGATGGCGAGACATCTTCCTGGTCTAAAGCTAAAAACATGGTGCCCCCTACTCCTTCTGCTACTAAGATCAATGAAGAGATAGGGAAGCACAAAAAATCTATCTTAGTGATTGCCAATAAAGGGCTCGCAAGGAGAATGAAGTAATCAAGGGGAGCATCAAGGCAGTTGGAGAAGGAGTTGGGGAAGTTGAAGAAACCCTTTAATGAGAGCTTGATGAGCTCTATTTTATCTTCTTTTAGCTTCCTTTGTAATATTCTTTTTACTTGTATTTTGAACTAAGCATCTTGTATTATGAAACAAGTCCGTTTTATGGGCATTTTAATCAATTTAATCGACTAGGGGGGTGTTTTTACTTAAATTTTTTTTCATGCTTTTGAATGAATGAATGCTTATGTATGCCTTAAATTCTTGTTTATAAATTACCTGCCTTTATAAATGCTTTTTATTCAATATGTACTTAATCATCCACCATTGCCGATATTTACAACGTGTAAACATAATCCGTAGCTGATTACAATAAAGAAATCAAACAAAATTGAATCATTAGAAATGGCTATAGCACCATAATCCTTACCGATAGTAAATAATCGGCCTTATAAAGGCATTGTTTAGTTTAATTTTTTCCTAACTTTCTTAAACTAAGACCGATCAACTAAGTCCAAAAGCGATGGCTTGTACAACTTTAAGTACTTGTCATTAATGGATCGACCTTGATTCCTTCCTTCCTCACCCGAGAGCCCATAGGCACCATTTCCTATGATTTCCTTAACTACAAATGGTCCTTCCCAGTTAGCTAACCATTTCCCCAAGTCAGGCTGCTTCTTCCCAAGTTATAGGATATCCTTCCATACTAGGTCTCCCACTCTGAATGTCTTAGCCCAAACTTTCTTATTATAGGCTCTCTCAACTCTCTTCTTCTGCATTTGCATTTGGTCTAAGGCTGATATTCTAACATAGTCCAACTCATCCAACTCCCTATACATTGCTTCTTTATATTCATTAGGGGTGAGTTGATCTTGGTGCCTCTTTTGGTAGACTTAACAGTGAGCTCTGCTAGGATCATGGAATCATGCTCGTAGGCAAGTTTAAATGAGGTAGCACCTATTGTTGTCTTAATACTTATCCTTTTAGCCCAAAAGGTGTTTCCCAAAAGTTCATACAACTTCCAAGGGTTATTGTCTACCATCTTCTGGATGATCCCCTTAATCACCTTATTGGTAGCCTCCACTTACCCATTTCCCTGAGCATAGTAGGGGAGGGGGTGGTTAGAGTGTAGCAACTTGACCCGCACTCATTGAAAAATTCTTTTACCACTTTTCCTATAAACACCGTCCCTTGGTTTGTGGTGATTATCTAGGGCAGGCTTGTATGGATAAGAATGTACTCCTTGATGAACCTGATTATAACTTTTTGTGTCACACTCCTCAAAGGAGCTGCTTCAACCTATTTGGTGAAATAATCCGTGGCTACTAAAATAAAACAATAATTTTGGGAATATAGGGGGTAGATCTTCCCTATAATATCCATATCCCATCCTTTAAAGGGCCAAGGTTTGATGATTGAATAAAGCTCTTTCATTGGTGAGATTAGAATAGGACCATATTTCTGACAAGCTTTACACCCCTTGGCATAATACATGTAATTCTTTTCCATCTTTGGCCACTAATAGCCATGTTTCTACAATAGTTGCCTCATTAGTCTCCTGGCTTGATGGGCTCCAACTTCCCCTTCATGCACCTCAGCCACGGCTAACATTTCTTCTTTGGGGCGAGTCATAACAAGAGTTGATCTCTATACTTTCTATACAAAATCTCTTCCTCCTGCCAAAATTTGGGGGCAAGGAGCTTTGTTTGGTGATTAGCATTTATAGAGGGATTTTGTAAGAATTAAACTATGGGCTTCCTCCAATCTTGAGTGATGTATATGTCAAAAACCTCTGGATATTTTTCCACCTGACCTTGAAGTTAGGTGATACCCTTTGGGCATAAAACTGAGATCAGCCTATATTCCAAGGGAGTTTTTCCAAACCATTTGAGACAGTCTGATGCCCCCTGATCCAGCTTGTTTGCTTCTTTATTGGAGGCTTGGGTTGAATACTCTAAGGAAATGTACTCAAAAGCCTTCAAGAGATGCATTGCCTTATTATAATAAGGTTGGAGAGTTTGTGCTTCACATTTGTATTCTACAATCAACTGATTGATAACTAATAGTGAATCCCCTCAGATATCTATTTACCATGCCCTCAGCTCAGCCAAAATCTCCAGCCTATGATCAACGGTTCATACTCTGTTTGAATATTAAAATAAGGGAACTTGAAAACAAATCCAAGCTTTGTAGTAATGCCCCCTTGTGACGTTAACACAATGACTGCCCCTGCTGATGTTGAAGTTTTTGATCCATCAAACCATAACTCCCAAGCAGAACCCTAGGATATGTAATTTACTTCTTCCTCTGGGATATCCTTATTTTGACAATTGGCTAGGAAATAGGCTAAGGCATGACCCTTCACTACTTTGAGTGGGACATACTGAAGATGGAATTTTGAAAGTTTGTCTATCCACTTCCCAATCCTATTCCTTAGGTAGGGTCTTGAAAAAATGTATTTCATTACATCGATTCAACTTATGACCATGACTACCACCGAAAGCATGTAGAATCTAAGCTTAATAAAAGAGAAGTACAAGGCAAGCCCCAGCTTCTCGATCTGGGTATACCTTGTCTCGATGTCAGTTAAGCTCATGCTGAGATAGTAAATGGCTCTCTGACATCCCCCTGTTATTGGGCCAACATGTTTCCTATTGTATCTTTCGAAGTCGATATATACAACACCAGAGGCCCTTTGCGTTTGGGAGGAGTCATAACTGGCGGCTTGGTCAGGTAGGATTTGATTTCATCAAACACCGCTTGATGCTCCTTTATGCAAACAAATTCCTTGTTCCCCTTAAGATATGGCCTTCAAGGCTGAAGTTTCCCAACTGTATTAGTAATGAATCTTCTAAAAAAATTGATATGCCCAATCAATCTTTGTAGCTCGTTCTTGGTTCTAGGGGAGGAGTCTCTAGGACTGCCTTAGCTTTGTTTTATCAATCTTCATGCCCCTTTGGTGGACTAAAAAGCCCTATAAGTTACTGACAGATACCCCAAAAATACAATTGAGGGGATTCATTTTGATCTGGTATCACCTCATCCTTTCAAAAGATTGCCTCAAGTCAGTTAGGTGTTACTCCTCTTGCTAGGACCGGACCACTACATTGTATTTGTATATTTCTATGAACTTCTCTAAGAAATCATGAAAGGTGGCATTCATTGCCATTTGATATGTATCCCTAACATTATTAATGCCAAAAGGCATCACTACCCATTCATATGCCCCAATCAGGCCGGGACACCTAAATGCTATCTTGCTTGCATCTTCCTCGGCTATCCTGATTTGGTTATAGCCCAAATTTCCATCTATGAAACCCAAAATAGTATTTCTAGTAGATGAATCTATCAATATATCTACTATGAGCATGAGGTACTTATCCCTGGGAGTTGTGATGTTAAAATTTTTGAAATCAACACATATCCTCAACTTTCCATTCTTCTTAATCAATGGGACTATATTGGAGAACCATTTTATGTAGACCACAGGTTGGATGAATCCCTCCTTGAACAACCTTTCAATCTCTCTCTTGATCAACTCTTCAACCTCAGTTGACATCCTCCTCATAGGTTAATTGAATGGATTAAACCCTGGCTTGATTGGTAGCTTATGGTCAATCAACTCCCTTGCGAGTCCTGGCATTTCATCATATGCCTAAGCAAAGAAATCTTTATATCCCTTAGGAGAGCTACTAACTTTTCTTCAAATTCTAGGGATAATTAAACACTTATAAAAATTGGTCGTGGATCGACCTCTATCCCCAAATTGATGCCCTTTAGGGGTTTTGGACTTCTGTTGGTTCATCTTGGAGCCTTTTACTTGCTAACCCCAAATCTTTAAGCTCTAGGACTACTGTGGGATCTTGATCTTCATCCTCATAAATACACTTCATAGAGCACATTTATTCCCAAAACAAATTGTAGAGCTTAAGAATCACCTTCATCTATCTCTTGGAGATCTTATCCATAGATTATTAAAAGGATGAAGCTCAGCCAATCACTTAAACTATTTTTGGCTGAGACATTTGTTCAGCCAGCATGACCTTTCTGTCAATCTTTCTCTCAGGATCAAAGAAAAATGTCTTGGCCTTAACATTATTATATACCACATTCGAATAGTGAACTTCTTGCCCAAAAGAATTAGGATTTGCATGTACTATCTCTATATAATCTTCCCTGAAAATAATCAACATTTGATGCATGATTGAGGGAAAGCAAATATTTGAGTAGATATAACCCATTCCGAGCAAGAGGTTGTAGTTAACCTGAGCATAAACTATATAGTAACTAGTTGGCCGAGTTTCCCTACTGACTTTGAGTTGAATAATTACAAATCCTTTTAGCGGTGTCTCGCCCCTTGCAAAGTTTTACAGGGAAAGCTCGGCCCTCTCAAGATCTTAAGGAGTCAATCCCCATTTCTTGAAAGATTTTAAGGTCAAAATGTTGACCCCAGCTCCATTATTGATTATGACTCTATTTGTTGGAACCCCATTTGCTTCAGGCTTAATATAAAGAGACCATATATGGTTTGCAAGGCTCCTTTGGGGATCCTTCATGATGATAGATAATGGTTCATGAGTCCCTTTATCATTAAGCTCATCCTCTACAACATATCCATCCAAAGTAGCTTACTGACCGTGCTTGGCTTGAAATTCATCAGATAACATAGTCACCATCTTGGGATCATCCTTAGTTTCAAGGACTAAGGTGATGGTGACCATGTTCATGCTTAAACTTTTAATTAGCCTAGGTTCCTCTTCTTTCTCTTCTCTGGCATATTCATGATTTTTAGGGTGCTTATCCTTCAATTAGACTTCATTCCTGATCCCATTGACATTGACAATAGCATGCCAGTCCCAACCTATGATCTTAAGACTTTACTTCCTGAGGCTTATCCTCCCTAGGCTTCCTAGGTGCCCAACACTCGACCCTTTACTACTTGAGGCACTTTTCATCAAATTCTCTTTTGTTATCAACCTCTTTAAGGAGCCTTTAATCCCTTATAGCCAATTTTTGTTTAACTTTTCAAGGGGAACCTTATTTTTGCCCTTCATTTCAGCTCTCCTTTCAGCCTCTTTCTTTTCTCTTTCCCCCTAGTACTTATCTTCTCACTCTTGGGCTTTCCACTTTCTCTCCTATAGTTATTCCTTCTTTTTTGGGTAAGTTCTTGTAGCTACCTGGAGTCTCTCCTTTTTTTTATGCCTTTGCATTCTCCATTTTTGAGTGCGGGTTAAATAAGCCACTAGTTTCTTTTTCCATGGCCAATATGGGAGAACACACTTTCAGAGTTTGAAATTTAGGTGTTAGGCTAGTGTTTCTCACATTTTTCTACCTTTTTTGGCATGGGTTTGAAGGTATGAGGTACCATGTCCTCGGGAGATAGAGGCTTTGTCTTTGTAATTATGGGAGGAGGTTTTTCCTTAGCTACTTTTGTATAGCTCCTTTCCTATAGTTTCTCTGGGAGTTGTAATCTTTGCTAGATAGGCTTCTCAGGGTACTGAAGCCTTTGGTGAACAAGACACTTCTCCTCGCCCTTAGTCATAGCTTGCCTCTTCTTTGGGGCATGAGGTTTTGAAAATATTTCCTTTCGCTTAGGAACCACCTCAAACTCCACCTTGCAATTAGGGCAAGTCAAACAAGCTTCATAGCTTTGATCTCCATCCATATAGTTTGGCTTCTTAAGGATTCTTCCCTCTATACCAAGTTTCATCCTTAGGCGATCAATTTGCTTTCCCAACTTTCTTGGCCCTAGAGGAGTTACTGTGATCATATTGACCTTGATGCCAAACTTACCCCCTTCTTTTGGGAAATGAGTAATCTCAACGATAACTTTGTCTTTGATTGGGAAAAGAAGTATGCCATCATCAATGTCTTTTTACACCACATTCCTAAAATTAATGCAATAGTTAGTATAACATCTATCAACATTGTGCCAATTACAGTATATTCTTGGGTGTTCTTCAGGGGGCGGGATCACATGTTCGAAACTTAGCTTAATCTTCCCATCCTTCAAGAGCAAGTCAAATATTTCCCCAGCTTTGGTGATGTCAAATGAATACTCCTCGGATAGCTTATTGGTCTCCTACTTCTTTTTGTGCTGAGGCCTGAGGGCATGACATGAATACGGATTCCAAGCCTTTAACTTGGCCACACAAATATCTACCCTCTCTTCTGAGTTGGATTCTTTAGTTGGGGCTAAGAATCCCACTTGATCTTTGTAATAAGACCGAGTAGGTTTCTTTTGGTCATTTTCTTTGAGCAATCTCTCATAACTCATTACTTAGTCTAGGAGATCATAGAACTCATAGAACTTTGTTCCCTAGAACTTCTCCCGAATGGCAATAGTCATTTCCCCAAAGGCTAATTCCACTAGTTCCATCTCAAGGACTCAGTAGGGCACTAAGTCTTCAACTTTATAAACCTTGCCACATACTTTTTATGCACATCCCTAGGGTTCTAAGTGATATTGGCCAAATTATCAAAGGTAACATTTGGCTCAGAGTAGTCAAACTCATCGATAAAGGCTCGAACCATATGGTCCCAATTTTGAATGTTGTTTAGCCTTAGGAGACTATACCATTTGAAAGCATTACTAGTCAAGGAGTTACCAAAGAGCTTGAGTTTGAGGTACCCACTAGATGAGGCTTCCCCACATTGAGCTGTGACTCAAGAGATTTGCTCCCTAGTACTGACATTTCCTTCTTCGGAGAATAATGTGAACTCTGGGCTCTTATATCCTCTAGGGAATGGATAGAACCCATCAATCCACTTAGGATAAGATTGTCCATAGGGCTCCCTAGGAGGCCTTCCAACTTGCACTCCCATTATTTGTAATTGTCTTTCCAGCTCATTGTCATTCCATGGCTTAGGGTTTTAATACCCAAGGTTAGGTAATTATGCTTGTGCATGAGCTTCCATAGGTTGCCCTTGATGAGGGTTGAGAGCCATATGATTAGCTCGGGGCGAGATAGGTGCTTGCCTGGGGGTGGTATAGGTACTTGTTGATATCTGTCATTGTCTTCTTTATAATTGAAGGAGAGTTATCGAGCCGTATAGTGGAAACTAGAAAATAAAAAACTTTTGGATTTTCATTTTTAAAAATTTTGAAAAACTTGTTCTATGTTAAAACTCTTTTAACATAAATGGTTTAGTCATTTATCAAACTCTTTGATAAATGTCTAAACCTAGGGTTTGGACCAATAACTCAATCAAGAATACTAATAGCCAATAATTAAGAAAATCGCAAATATAACCAAGGAAGGATTAGAAGCATGAAATACCTTAACTCTTTCCTTTGTTAAGCTCCTCAAATGCGAAGCCTCTAGCTCAAATCACATTGAAGCTTTCCTAAAGCTTGATCTCCTCTCCTCTTCAAGAAGCTCAAACTCTCTCTCTTTAGTTGCCCAAACTTTTGATTCTTACTCCTCTACTTGAGAACCTGAGATGAAGGGATTGGTTTTGGACTCGGGCCTCTATACACTTCTTTCTCAAAGATATAGAAGAAGAGTTTATGGTTGAAGAACTCTTCTTCAAAAATAAACTCTATTCTCTCTATGTGGTGTGGTGTTTTGAACTTTATCTATCTAACACTTAGAGAGTTTCTCTCACTAACTCTTAGGAGAATTCCAAAGGTTGAAGAAGATGACTAGTATTACTTCTTCTTATATGGAGCGTGTTAGGTCAAAAGATGACAACCACTTTAACTAATTCCATACCTATTAGTTACCTTTTCCTTAAATTAAGGGATGTATGGGTAACTTGTCTAGTTGACTATTTGACTAATCAATTAGTCAACTAGATTAAGTTGTTAGTAGGAATCACCTTTAAATCTTAATTAACCACATCTAATGTGGACTAAGCTAACATCTCATATAAAGTTTAAGTATTTTATATGTTTGTCCAAAATTATTTCAATTAGTCATCTTTATTTGTATCTCATACAAATTATGACATAATTGAACTAATCTCTTTATGAATTAAACTTCAAGACATGCTAGGGATTTTGTAAATTTAATTACAAGTTTAATTCAATTATCATTAATGATTAATTAAACTCTTTAATTAATTATTAATATAATTTATTTCCAAGCTATGGGAATTGTTTTATGGTGTGTTACTTACTAGGTTCATGTTCTAATTAGCAATTTGATAAAGAAAACTCTTTTCTCTCTTTCAAGTGTGTATTCCCTATTCACACTTACTCCCATAAGTTATGAGTGACGCCTAGCATAACATATCAC
>CAOJBK010515407.1:0-10180 GCA_948294925.1 Codiaeum variegatum | reverse complement strand
GATTATAGCATACCACAATTGAAACGATGTACTCGACCCTTGAGATCAAGAAACTTGAAGGCAAATGAGTTTCCAAGACCAAGAGATGGATAAGCAAACTTCCCAATGTCAGTCCCATCTGATGTCATTATTGCTGACATTTCACTGAAATCAACATCATACATGATTAATTATAAAACCAAGTAACAAGATGACATCATTGTGTAAGAGCAACAACCTTTGAGTATCATAATCATCTGGTGGATCTAAAGTTAAGGCAGAATCCCAAAACTTTTGCATCATTGTGTTTGCCACGTCATTAACAGCTCCTGAGCTACTTTCAATCTTGCATTATTAAGAACACACTTAAGATTTTTAAACGAAGAAATATAAGAAAGTAACATAATGGAAGAAATAAATAAAATCGCACTTCCCTTCTTAAACAAATATTACCCTTTTTTTCAGTGCTGACTAAGGAAATTGATCCTAGATCTATTGTTAAAGAAATATGCACTTACTATTAGGTTGTGTGCGTCGTAATATTTATTAGTTGCTATACTGTGCTAATTGACAGATACAAGTAATTGGGATGGATATAAGTGAGACATTTACAAAACTTCACTCATACTATCAAATCCATAACCAAAAATTCATAAAGAATATTCATATTAACATATAATGCTTCACATTATAGTTTTGATCAATCAAATATAAATGGTAAAAAGGAATGATTTACAATGTTAAAACTTCAACCATTAAAATATAAAGAGTAAATTATTATCAGTTTATGAGGCCTGACAAAATCAGCTAATGCATCCTACTTTTTCAAAACAAAAGGTTCCTAACCATTTAAGTTCATTAAAGAAATGATCCCCATGTTAAAAAAAATAAACAAATAGAAATAAAGAACTAAAAAAATGGTATTAAGTGAACAAGAAAAAGCAGAAATGTATGTCATAAGTGTATAAAAATAGATAATTTCACTCTCCTCTTCTCTCTTGTAACATCATTGCCACCATCTTTGATGTAGACGGGGTAGCAGAGGAGTACACAGGACAAGTTGAGCAATAGAAGCCCGAAACTATTAAACAAGCAGTCTATTTTGGAGTCGTTTTTGCAGGGCACGTCATAATTGGGATTCTTAAACTTTTCCTAAGAAGGGATGTTTTATGTTTTCTGTAGAAAGTAATGCAATTAGGTTTCTTCTTTCTTTTTTTTCCTCATTACTAGTGATGTTTTAAGTTCTCGTCAAGTTTATTCTAGAATTAGAATTGACAGCTAAAATCCTAAATTGACAATAATACAATTTTATCCTTAGAGTAGATGTGGGTAAAAAAGAGAGGTAGACCTAAGCTAACTTGGAGTAAAGTCATTCAATATGATCTTGAGTTCTTAAATATTTCTGATAATATGGTTCATGATGGCCCCGAGTGGAGAAAACAAATCCATATAGCCGACCCCAATTAACTTAGAATTAAGGTTTTATTGAGTTGAGTTGAGTTGAGTTGAATTGAGTTGAATTGTATTATGTCTTCAAACTAGTTTTCTTTTTGAGGCAAAAGCAAGCGCTAGTTTATTATTTTATGCTTATTTCCCACATTAGATGGTATTAGAGCCAGCCAATCACCCACTAATAGCAAAAGACTAAGGTGGTATTTTGGTAAAACTGAAAATGAAGTATTGAATTTTAAGTGTTTAAAAAATGTGATATTTTTTAAAATATAAAAATACCTAAAAATATGATCATTTATTGTAATCAATACAAATTATAAATTAAAAGTTTTAACTTATTATTTTAAGTCAAAATTATCAAATTGACTTAAAATGATTAAGTGCTGAATGGAATTAAGTTGTATTATCAAACACCATCTAAGTTGTAAGTGGCAGCAACCCTCTTGACCATAATTAAGAGATGGAGTATGTCCAATCTACAATATGTCATAGGGCAGAGGAATTAAGGACTTTGAAGTAACAGATGGATTGTAGAATCAAATGTCTAGTGAGACATTTTGAAGAAATTGTGGATTGACTTATTGCTCTGAGATAGATGCCAACAAAAACTAGAATGATGGTCTGGAAATTTCGGATAGAAACACAAAATATCCGTGTGAAGGTCAAAAAGGAGGGGGAGGGTGTAGTCAAGGCAAAGAAATCAAAGAAAAACATTGTCACAACATGGTATAGAAGGAAATTGATGTGATCCCTACCTATAGATTGAAGTAGAATCCAAATCAATATGTTTAGAACTTGCCAAGGATCGTTCAAGTAGTAGGTAACTTGATTGATAGGGTTAAAACCTTTGTTTATAGATGAAACAAGATTTTTAACTATAAAAAGATGTATGTCTCACAATTTCAAAAGTTTAATAATAAGTTTCACAACTGATTTGACAAAGTAAAATTTTAAAAACAATACAAACAATTTGTAAAGTTCACAAAAAACAAAGTAAAGAAAATAATTCTCATTTTATTTTATAAAAGTTTATAATTAGACCATAACTTCTGAGTTAGGTTGAATTTGGAGAATTTATAGGGAGAATTCTCTTTTACAATTATGATTTGTAACAAGAAAGAAAATCTACCTTAAAGAGGAATTAAAACCATAGTTTGAAAAAATAAGAAATATAATTATTCCTATTCTAAAACAAATTAACTAAATAAATCAAATCTTGGAAAAGTTAAATCTTCCACCAATTTGAAAAACTAATTTCTTTTTCCAATTTGGAAAAATATTTGAAGTCTTCCTTGTCTTGAAAGGAGATTAATTCTTTGACCTTTGACTTGTTGAATCTTCATCTTGATATTGGGTTTAAATAGATTAATTAAATCCTTAAAACTTCCTTGAATACAATTAGATCCAAATTTGAAACTCACAACCCAAATATCTTCAAAGTACTTAAATGAGTCTCCAACCAACCATATATTCCTCTTACTTGCATTTCTATTGATAACAAATAAACTAAATATGAATATTGTCTAAGTTGATCCCTTTTATAAGCAATTTTGATAAAAATGACAACCTTGAAGAACTTTCTTAAAATCTTTATTTTGCACACACTTAAGATCTTTATGCATGACTCCTAGGTTCTCATCAGAAATGATTGTTAGGGCCAGCTTTCCTACTCTTAATTTTGAGCAAATCTTGTCCTAGCTATACCAATGGTGTCATTAAGGTTAGAAATCACTGCACGAGTGTATTAATGAATTCATAATGTTGGCAGTAGTACAATCTGCAAGTGACAGAAGGCAACAGACAGATGGATACTTAATGGGATCAATGATAATGATTTGAAAGTGAAAACAATAGGCTACTGCATAACCCAAGGCAAAAACTTTAGCATTAAAGAAAAAGCTGAATTCATCGAATTTATACTCCGCCGAAGATAAGAAGCTCGTTTGTGTATTGATTAGTATAGAGAAAATAAGGTTTCAAAAAACAGAAGGTAGCATATGGGAAGTAAAGAAAGATGCTCTTATTAAAGCAATCTCAAACTAGGCCATCATTCAAGTGACTACCCCTGAAGAAAAAAGGCAGGGCATATCAAAAAAGAGAATGGAGAACATGATGAAGTTTGTTATGAGCTTGATGAGGAGGAGGATGAGTCCAAAGATTATGATGATGAACAAATTGTGTGTTGATAAATAATCAATACTGCCCCGAGGCAAGATGAATGTATACAACATCAACTAGTAAGGAACAAATAAAATAGCAATGACTGCCAATTTGATTCGATTATTGATCATGACATTGTGACAATATAACAGTGAGAAGAGAGATTAAAAGCTTGCACTAGTAGAAAAGTATCTCAATTCATACTCAATTGGGTGAACTAGAGAAGATCCAATAACATAAAGGTGTGACACACCCTTTTCTATTAAAAAAATACAAGGATGAGATATATAAAATCCAATAATATAATGAAAAGGTATGGTATTTTACCATTATGATTCAAGTATGAATAAACATAAGGTTGACCAAGATGAACGCTAGTTACTTGCATAGGAACATCACAAACATACAGAAGCACCATATTTCAAAGTAACAAGATAAATCAGTTCATACAATAGCAAAATTAATAATGCAAACCAGTCTTATATCTCCATGCAAACGTGATTCAGCTGAAAGTTGGAGATTAAGGCATTGTAATAGATACCACATTCATGCAACGTCCATCATATATAAGGTTTCATGCTTGGTCACCAAAAAGAAATAAAGTTTGCAATATAGAAGCATGCCTCCAATTCTCCTCTCCCACTTTAGGAGCTGCTAGCAAGCATTTCACACTGGACTGGTGATCAACTCCTCCATCCATTAGATATCCAACAGAATCTTCACTCACTTCAATTTCATTCATAATGTTCTTGCTATGATGCTTAATTCTCTTGTTGTATTACCAAAGGCAGGTCTCTTTTCAAGGATACTAATATTCCATATGTCTGGCCTCAGCACATTTTAAGCATATTACACCATTTCCCATAGGATTGGCATCACTAGATGAATAAAGTTTTGAACAATTGAAGTGGTTAGCAAGATATAAAGCAGGTTGCATCAAAACCTCTTTTTGCAGTTATATGCATTGATTCAACACACCAACACTATTAACAACTCGTTTCAAGCATCCATCCACATCAAGGGCACCTTAAAATACACATTCCAGAAAATTGCTTCTTAATATCAACCTTTAGACAAGCCTTAAATCAACCTCATGCCTTCACAGCATCCTTTACAACTTACCTTCTACTCCTCAAAATGATAAATATATTCAACCAAATACAAGCTACGCTGCATTAAAGCTTTTAGCAAATGTTTTCTCATTATTAGATATATGCCAAATAAATGTTTGGGCTTCAGAACCAGCTTTGGCACATTTTCCAAATTCATGTTTCCATTATACTCCATTGTTCTTAAATCCTCTCCCTTTTCTGGAAGCTTTTTTTTTTCACCATTTGTTGTTAATGTTACTTCAGTGTTTTATGTTAAAATCCGCAGCATTAATCTAGTTTGGGCCTTTACAGCTTAATGTAACTTGCACTATAACTGCAGTGTTTTTACAACTCCAATAGCATTCTAAATAATCTACCATTACAGTTATTAAGCAATATTTTTCATTGGGACACTTTAAGAAAGGATTGGCATTATCTCACTTGCATCGGTCTGAGCAAAAATGTTAAAATCAATGCTGCTTAGACTCTTCGGTAAAGAAGAGGTATAGGTGTCAATGCGGTATGACATGTACGGGTATGGATTCTCCTCGTGTCCTTCAATTGAAAAGTGGATATGGCAACTTCATTATTAATCTTAAGAAGGTATAAACACGAATAGGAAGATGAAGGGCACATGCAGCAGGACTTATCCAAAAAAAAATTTGCAGAAACTATTTTATGGTTGCTTGCTTCTATGAAGAAGCAAAGATGAAAAGCTAAGAGCATGACTCTGATTTTTGGACTAATAAGAAACTGTTGTAAGATTAGCATTGGGAAAATTAGTGTTACTATTCTTCTTATTACCCGATATGGAGAAAACAAGAGCAATTATTAGTTTCTTTTAATCTATTAGTTTCTCATTCATTCAAATTATAAACAGCAATATCACTAATTGTATTTTAAATGTCATTTCCTTTATTTTTACCATTTTCAATACAAAATTTTGCTTTTTTTTTTTAATTTTTTGACAATATCAAATTGAGCACAACCATGTTTTTATAGTAATTGTCGTCATGATGATGTTACTTGCATGCGCAATATCTGTCATTTCTTCTAACTAATTAGTGTTTATCAATTTCAATACAGAACTTCGATTTTTTTTTGTTAACAATATTTAATAGTAAAGGGCCATTTCATTTCAAATTGATTATCACACAAAGGTAACTCTCAAGATAGCAGTAAAAGCAAGGTTGTAGGCAGATCATCATCAAGTTCACATTCTTTAGTCAATTTCTGGAAGTAACTATCCTGATAACATAAATGCATGTATAACACCGGTTAGCTCTTTCCATTAATTAGAGATTATTTTAGAATATTTGTTTAGGAATTAATTGTGATAAGATAAGTGCATGTACTCGTTTCTTTGTCATTTATCTTAGTAGTTTGGTCCTTATAGTTTGAAAGATTTTATCTTTAACTGAAATGAAATGAAGTATTGCAATTTTATTTTCAATTAGCAATTTAATTATTATATCTGGATTATCCTTTAAGCTAAAGTATTATAAATGAAATATTTACATTTTTCTTTTCTTTTTATTTGTCTAGATGTATCCACATATCAATATCCTAATTTGGGCTCACTTTTGCCAGCATCTGCGCATCCTAAACTTTGAAGAGTGAGAGGTAGGACTCCTGGATATGTCCAAATACCCGAGTCCAAGCAACAGAATTTAAAACCAGAATGTGCTCTGCTCTATTATGCAAAAATATATGATCATAAGCTGTAGCATGAGAAATGCAGTTACCATAGAAATTGCAGCGTGAGTTATGTGCAATACATCTACACAGGCAGCAAACGATCCCTCTGCACAACAAATTGTAAAGTAAATTAGAATAAATATTGCTTTTCTGAAACTTAAACAGAGTAGGTGCCCACCCTTATCTACAACTGGAAGATGTAAGAACTTCCCATCATGCATTATATGCAATGCGTCAAGGATTGACGTCTCTAATGTAGCACATTCAGGATTTGGTGTCATTACCTGGAGAATGAAGAAAACAAAGGTAATAACATGAAAAGCATCTACAACACCATAAATAGAGTATGGTTACAATAAATTAAAAATGAAAAGGACCAAGTAAACAAAAGTAGCTACAAAAACAATGTCTGCATATTGTTACATGGGGCAGAAGGAAAAAAGAGGAAGAAGGGGTGGGGGTGGGGGGTTTAAATATTTGTAGTAGTAGGTTTTTGAAGCGGGTTTTGATTCAATTTTTCACTTTCAAATGTATTGAATAATGTTTGGCATGCGAAATTTGTTCTTTCTTTCTTGATTTGAATGTGTATATGTGGCTATTATATTCAAAAATGGAGATATAAACCTGTGTGTGACTGAACTTGAAGTACATACAAAGGCACAATTTCAAATACTCTCTTAGAACCTGAAGGGGTGGGGGTTTAAATATTTGTAGTAGTAGGTTTTAGAAGCGGGTTTTGATTCAATTTTTCACTTTCAAATGTATTGAATAAGGTTTGGCATGCAAAATTTTTTCTTTCTTTCTTGATTTGAATGTGTATGCGTGGATATTATATTCAAAAATGGAGATATAAACCTATGTGTGACAGAATTTGAAGTACATACAAAGGCACAATTTCAAATACTCTCTTAGAATCTGATTGGAAGATATTTTTACTCTCCTTCAGAATGTTATATTCTTTACAAGCCCTACAAAATCCAGTTATGAAGGATTTGGACATTTACAAATGGGTTGGGAACGGGTATATATTTAGAAAATTTACCCAACATGGATTAAGGTAGGATGTAAGTCAAATGCTTCAGACACTTACTATAGAAACCCATTAATATAAATGATTATTAAATAGAGAAATGAATGCCTTTTATAATACTGTTGAACAGATTTTAGAGTTTTTATTAAAGCAGAGATTGAATATGTTATATGATTCGTAAACGTTAAAATACAAAGACTTATTTACAAATTATAGAACATAGTTTTGAACAAACTATCAATTAAATTTACAAAAAAGAAAGATAAGCAGGTTGCTCAGGCTTTAGAAGTATTAATCAAATCTTGGACAAGTAAAGGAAGTAAAAGGTGAATCTTATTCAAATTTGAAGTTACAAATGTTGAATGGGTATGACTACAAGTGAGAAAAATTTTGATGGTACCCTACTAGCTGTCACTTCTATGTCTGGATGCCTTGTTAATTCATGACTAGGTGATAGATCAACAAGCAAACAAAATACTTATATTCGACAGACTACTTGTCAGGGGTTAAAAAAATGCACTTACAAGCCACTAAATTTATTTTCTAATGCAGCAGCTTTACTTTATGCTTCATAAACTACGCATAAGAAATGAGCACGGGTGAGTGATTACACATAAAGCTGAAATTCTAACTTTGCTTGTTAGCATTGCAGAGAATGTCAAATTCATACAGTATAAGCAAGTTAACAAATTTTACAAAAAAAAACAATTAGCATAAGAAACTCCAACCTATGGATAAAATCCCGCGCATGTTTATATTTTGAAGAATTAAGGTGGCTATCAGTATTGTCTTACTATTCTAACAAATTTAACCTCTTATGGATTAAGGAATTGGACCATAAAATTCTGATCCAAAATAATATAATAATGAACCTTTTCCACAGGGGTCAACTCAGGAGAAAGACTTTGTGCCACAACTCGTAGGAGAATATCCTTTGAACTGTAAAGCAACAGCATCGAAAACTGATAAGTGAACATCAATCAAAAGCATTGAATCTCAATTTGAGAATATTGAATAGAAAATCAAAAGAAAATTCACTTAAGAAAAGTCTGTCAATGAAAGAGTAGTACGTGAGAATCCCCTGAATTTTGTTTCCGGTGGCAACGATAACTGAATTAACCAGCAACTCACGCATCTTTTTCGCAGCAACATACACAGGATCTGATGGTGAAGCAATAGCAAACCTAGAAGGATGTACGACTAAAAAGAATTGGTAAAGCAAATGCAACTATCCACTCTGTGCAGATAAAAAATTCCATCCAAAAATAAGCCAAAAGCTAATTTTAGTTACTTGGTCTGTTCACCAATGATAGTACATAAAGACGGTTTGAACATCCGCTCCCTCAGTGTTTCTATGAATGCATATGGCGCTGAAATGAAAAATGTAAAGCAAGCAGTGAAACGATAAAATCAAAGTGAAAAGCAAACAATGCAATGAAACAATATGGTCAATGTAAAATGCAAACCATGCTCAATTGTATCAAAGTAAAAGCAAAAAAAGAAGCAAAGCAATATAAATTAATATGATTAAAAGCATGATTTGCAGCATTCTAAAAAGAAACCAAATAAAATAAGTATAATTACTTCCACATGGAACCCATGTTTGAATATATGATAACCTATCCATGACAGTACAGATGTCGAGGGAAGTTTAGAAAGGACAAAAGTGAGACCAAATATTTTAACATGGATATAAGTAACATTATAAAATACCTTAAAAGTTCCTAAAATTTCCAAATTGTTTTTTTTTTTCTCTAATTTAAATCACAATCCTCTCAATCATAAAATCTCACATATAATGAGGGTGAGCCTGAGTCTAGAATGTCAAAAGTACAGGTATGCAAAAGAGTTGGGGAAGGTTGAAAAGGATAGATGATTACTCCCCTACCCTTGGAATGTGCTTGTGCACTAGGCATGTCACTTATATAGTTATAAGTCCATTATAACAAGCAGGATGAAGCATTTCAACATAAAATTACCACTTGATATTAGAATCAAGCACTGCACGTGTTGCAATTTTCGTATCACATGCATTTGTATATTAAGTATTAGCATATGTGTGCATTTGCGCTTTATGTATAATTTTCAACCTAGGCATGTCCAGAGGTGGCTTTGATTGGCAGCTAGCAGTTAGCAAGTGGTTGTTAACTTCCCATATAATATTCAACAAACTTACATATTTTATGGGCAGATATATTCTAACTATTTTAATATTTTACAGGCAAATATATATCTATACATATGTTATTTGATGCAATTTGCATGTATAGGGATGCTTGATGAGCATAAACAATAAACATAAATACATATAGATTTCTCTGGCATCAAATATCAATACCTTGTACTTTTAAAATCTTATGGGCAATCACATTTGTTAAACTTTGTTCTTACATTTTGTCTTAGGAATTTGAAAAAATTATTGGATTCTGACCATATGCTAAAAAGAAATAAAGGAAGATTTATTTGATAAATACTTACTGTTACAAACTGTATATAAGATTAGGAAATCAACATAAATTAGGAAAAATCCTTTAATCATAGGGATTATAGACTGATTCTTTCCTAGAATAGCCTTCATATACTTGTATATATATCCCCTATTCATTATGAGAATAACATAACAATTACACATACTAAATTAGTGTGTAACATGGTATCAGAGCCAACTCTAATCTAGGATTTGGTTTAGAAATTCTGGGTTCGTCTACTGTTGGTTTACTATTGCAGTAGATTTGAAAATTTGGATCACTAGTATACAGTGATCGTCTGT
>CAOJBK010514593.1:0-15822 GCA_948294925.1 Codiaeum variegatum | reverse complement strand
ATAAGTTAGGATAAATCAAAGGTTCCCAACCTATCCACATCTTTTGGCCTCGTGAACTTTTTCATAAGTATGCTTATTTAATAGGTGAGATTTGTTCATATTATCAGACTATTTCAAAAAATAATAAGATTATTTTATTTTATATGAAAGGTAAGACTACTATCTAATTTGGTCTTTAAATCATAATGGTACTCCCACTAATTTGGCGAATCCTACACTTCCAAATAGGAAATGAAGATTCCATTAGGGTGAATCTCTAGTGGGTCGATTGAAATCTTGCAAGGCGAACAACTCTTGTTCATCAATCCCACAAGCTACACATTATCTTCTAAGGATTGATTTCTTCCAAAGGAGCAACTCTTGTTCATCACAACTCATGTGAGATTCAATCTAAAGGGCTCCTAATGTGTCAAATCGTAAGCTACACATTGCCTTTCTAAGTCTTTCACATTAGTTAAATAAATCACATTGGACCAACAAGTATGAGGATTTGAACATCGTGTGGTTCAGGTACTCATTACCATTCTAGACATACAATGTATCTTATACTTGCAACATCACATGCTATACAATGTTTCAAGAAACACTTTCTAGAAATATTGCACCAATGGAGAGCCTAGACTTAATATTTTATTAGAAGATTTTTAGTGCAATTGTTAATTAGGTCCCACTTTGCACATTATCCATTTTATTTCATGCATATCATATATACATTAATCATATAATGGACAACTTATCATAGGTTTGATCATGGATTATTGGACTCAATTCTTAGCCATATGGAATGAGCAAAGGGTTTAGGGTCATCAAATTACAAGCATACATTATAGATCCTATTCTAAGATCTTGTTGCTCCCTCTTTCTTGGAATCTTGAAGGGCTGAGCCTCCTCTTGCACTTGTATCGTCACATCTTCTATGTGTACATAAGTATCCTTGGCATACCAAGGCGAGAATATATTACAAGGTTTGCCCAAAGGCTCAATGAATTTAATTACATCCTAAACTAGTAATTAACAATTAATTACAACCCTCTACACATAATAAAAGAATATTATTACATGCCCAATAACATCCATTCATAATGGTTTGAGTCTATGATCAACCACTCATGCCAAGAAAACATAACACATAAACATATAAATCTTATACATTAGGTATGTGTTGTGAAACTTCTACCTTTTTGGAACTATTCCAAGCTTTGAATATCTCATATTCATGCTTTTAACAACTTAAAATCACCTTTGAAGTCTAATTATGTTCATTATAAACTTTGCTTGAAGGCTTAGAATAAATTCCAAACTCTTTGAGACTTTAAACATTAGGCAGTATGCTCTCACGGGCTGTGTCACAGGCAGTGACAGAGGCCATGAGAGCCAGATTTCCTCTTATGGGCAGTGTCACTAGTCGTGACATAGACCGTGAGAAGCTTCTGTACTAACTTCCCAAAGATAAACCTTTTCATAGCTGTGTCACGGGTCGTGACACAGACCGTGAAAGGCTACTTTTTCTATAATGAACATAATAACACAACCATGGTTTTACACATAAATTGGGTGGCTCCGATACCATTTGAAGGGAAATGCAACGAGTTTTAAAAATTTTCCATGTTAAGTCTTTTTTTTAAAACACTTTTAACAAATAAGTTCATATGATTGTATCAAACACTTTGATAAAAACATTTGAACACTTAGGACCACATTCAACCCATCAAGACTTGATCTACCAATTTTGGGCAAAACACAAAGACACAAAGTATATAGAAGAAATGTATCAAATACCTTTCTCCCTACATTATTGAGCTCCCCAATCATGAAGCCTCTAGCTATCTCACACCAAGCTTGAGGTCCCCTTTACTTGATGCAAGACATGATCCTTTGAATTATTTTAGTTGCCCTTTATCTTAGGTTTAAGTTTTAGACTCCAATAGCATAGGTGAAATCCCAAAACTATGAGAAGAGAAAGAAAGTCCTTTTGAATGCTTCAAAAGCTCTAAACACACAATCTGGAATTTTTTGCATTATACTTCACTTAATTAGGTAAAACATTTTTCACCTTTTATATGTAGAGATCTTCCACTAACTAAGTGAGTCGTCACTCTCCTCCATCAACTAGGACACTTGCCATGACTTAGTGAATTGCATGAAAACACTTAGCATGACAAAGCCTAGTGGAGTGTGAGTTGGCATCACCATTTTAGTTAGTGGAAAAATCCTACACAATTAGTTATCATATAACTAATAATCTTTCTTAAGTCCATGTCCATTTTTCAATTTAGTCCTTTGATGTATTGTATCTCATACAAAAATAACTAAATTTAAATACACTCCTTTGAAATGAACTTCAAGACATGCTAAGGTCTTTGTGAATTTAATCACAAGTTCAATTTGATGATAATTAATAATTAATTGAACATTTCAATTGAGTATTAATTATAATATCTTTACACAATGCTTGCTCAATACTTTATAATGTTTGACTCACTAGGTTCATGTCCTAAATAGCAATGAGATAGGAAAAACTCTTTTTCCTTTACCTATTTATAGAATCCCATTTCATACATAGTCTGGTAAGTCGTGAATGACATCTAGCATAACATATCACGACTGCCTAAATAGGAATGAGTATTCACGATCATGTCAATGAACATATAACATGGTCCATCGATTATAGTTATCATGCACTTGAGTCCCTTCATTACCGATTCCCAATCTTAGCTAGAGTCATGGATTCATCAAACTCTATATACTTCTATCATATGACCACTTCTAAGTTCTAATCCTCGGTATTCTCAATTCCTACTAGAAATAACTTTCTAGTGAATCTTATCCACCTTTGCTAAGGATTTCATAACGAGGATAACTAGAAGTCATAGAATTTCTTACTTGTTTACCTAAGTTAATGAATTCTTTCTTGGAGACCATTTATCTCAGTATATCACTGAGTATAGCCACCACATGCCATATACCTATGCTTGGTTACCAGAAGTATATAAGCAGTAACAAACTGTACCCATCAATATATTAGATAAATTCCACCTCAAGTCAAAGGACTATATGCACAACTATGACCTACACGATTAAATATTGACTGTGGTAAAACCCATCTATTCATCATCTAACGTCACCATTTCAACTTACTCATGACATGAGAGTCCACATATTATCACAGCATCACATATATGTAGCATGAGACTCACTACCTCCATTACCATATGTATCACATACTTACAATGGATGACAACAGAGGTGATGATCTTCCGAATTATTAGTGTCCCAATCGATAATTTTATGACCACAAACAAGTTTTATAGCATTATAACAACGAGAACTTGTCACTCATATTCTTAACTTCTTAAGAATAGATTCTCATACAAAACGCTAATGGAACATATGTAAATTATAATAAATGTGGAATTCATTTAAATAAAATATATATTTTATTGCTATTTGGGATTCAATTATTATATTTATAATGAGCTCTAAGGCATGCAGGTCTAACAAATTCATGGCTTGGGCTCTAACTTTGAACAAAACTTTTTTAGAGGGATTTTCCAAATATGCCTTGATGTCGGCCTGCCAATTACCCGCCACATTCAAGTCTATATTGAATGACTCAAATTGTAGACCTCTTTCTTGAATGGATGGGTGTGACTTTTTCTGCACCAAAATCAACTTGTGAGTTAATTCTTCTTACATTTTCAAACCTGATACAACCTAAGATAATTCATCAGCTTCCTAATTAGATTCTCTAAGCACATGCATAAAAGATATATTTTTAAAAGAATCAACAAGTTGAATAGCAGCAGTAAATTAAGGTGCTAAGGATAAGCTGGTGCATTTATATTCTCCAGACACCTGCTTGATCACAAGCTATGAATCACCAATAACCAATAATGTATTATTTTTAATATGTTTTTCATATGTGTTTCCTAATATTAGAGTTCATTGTGAGTATTTAAATCATAAATTTCTCTCAATTTAATTGATTTACTTGTTATAGGATATTTTGTGTGATTTTTAGTTCAATCAATTTTTATACTCACTTGAATTTCGTGGTATCAGTCTCATATGAGAGTTGAACATTTTGATTAAATATATTTTCCCTAATGTCTTTATTTAATTATATTTTTATTTGGGATTTTATAACTATTAAATTTGAGGATGTTACATAATAAAAGAAGAATAAAATAAATAATGGGAAATGAAATTACTTATTTTCTTATATTTTGAATTTATTTTTATTTTATATTTTTAATAAGATTTTTTAATATATATGTATATATATGTATATATATTGTTGCCTATTTGTATGGATAAATTAAATGGCAAATTGCACCTCATTTTGATAAAATTCAAATTTAATTTATTTTAATGTAATTCTGTTTGTTTTTGTCTAAAATAAAATTTTTGACTTTGAAACATAAATTAATTAAGTTAAATATTTATTGGTACAAAATAATTTATTCATTGGGTTTAATGGTCCAAATAATTGTGAAGCCCAACTAAAAGCCCAAAAATGAGTCAACATCAGATCAACATTGGAGAATTTCAGATATTAAGTCTTGGGGACAAAGTAATGTAATGTTTATAATTTAAAATTAATGTCTTCCTCAGATGGCTGGTGGTGTTCCATCTTCTGACTGGAGAAATGGTATAAAAGGCAGTAGCAGACACAATTTGAAATTCAACTCACAACTAACAATTAACCAAACTAAAAAAACCAACAACTTATCAAATCAACACTCAACAACAACACTCAACACCTCATCAATCAATCAAACAATCAACTCAAGCCAATTTTCAATTCAAATTCACAACTTTAATTCCAAGTTTTAGCATTTACTCAAGCAATCTTTTTTCTTTATTGTAATCATCAAATTTCAACTTTCCTCAATATTTTTTCAATTTACTATAATTGCCAAATTTCAACAAATCAATACAAACATACTCGCATTTTTCAATTCTAAATTCCATCTTCAATTTACAATCAAAGTTTAGTGAAATCCAAATAAATTGTGGTAAAAGCATTTGGGAATCCGCATTCATTTGAAAGAAGTCAAGTTTTTTACACTTGAGGAACTTTTCATCTGGAACGCTCGCAAGTCTGAAAATTTATACGCGATAATCTTTTTGGCACGCCTAGTGGGACATCGTTTCACTATGACAAAATTACATAATGGAAAATAAACAATTGATGTTGGAACGTCCCCCAACAATACTCCTGAGAAATCAGGTGATGAACATTCTGAAGAAGCTTTGACTCCTCAGAGCTGAAGTACAGACAAGTCTCCTATTGACATGATTGGGGATAGTAACTTGAAAATTATTGAAGATGTTAGTGATAATGTTGGTTTTCAAAACTTTAACAAGTTCAGAGCATTGCAAGAGGCAATTTCTCTGGTAGTGAGTTCAATCAAACAAGCCAACAATATTATGTTTGATACTTTTGGTAATTTTGAAAAAATTATGATTGATCTAATGAAATCTCTTTCTACAAGTGATGATCAACCATCGAATAGGGAAACACCTCAAAATTGGTGGCCCAAGATGAAGCTGCTAATTCCATGAGGCCTTCATCAGGATTTCCTTAGGCCACTAATGACAGGTACAAACCTCTCTCTCTCTCTCTCTCTCTCTCTAACACACTAAGCAAGATTAAGGCAAAAAGGACTTGAAATAGGAAAGGTTATAAGCCCTAAATCTCATTTATTTTTTCTAGAACTTTGAAAATGGTTTTTATGGGAAGACCTTAACATGCATGGTAGTTTTAGGCATTAAAAATCAAGCATCAAGAACTTGATGCTCAAAGCTGTTTAGGAAGCAATTTTTGAGGTAAGAAAGTCTAACTTTAATTCTTAATGATAAAATCAAAAAACAAATTTGGAAAAAATCATGAAGGTTCTTTGGGATGTTAATAAAATTTTAGATAAACATTTTTGAGGTTTTAATGATTTATTTTGAAGCATTTTCACAAACAGTCTGTGTAGGTATAATAACTAAGTAATGAGGACTCATAAGCCTATATCTAGAGATTGAGAAGGAATTTGATATTGAAAATTTTCTTGTAGTTATTTAAGGTAATGATAAAGATCCACCTAAAATTTCAAGTCATTTGGACTTCGTAATTTAGAGATATGATTCTTCAAATTCAGTTAAAAATCTACCTTGTATTCTCAATAAGCATGAGACATAGTTAGAAAATCTTTAAAAAATTCCTACATACCTGAAGTTTCCCCCTTCCTAAAATAATGTAATTAGAACATAAATAATGGATAAATTGATGGTCTAATATATTTTGGGATTTAGGAACCCTCATGGCAAAAAATGAAATTGAAATGTCGATAGAAATATTAACACTACATGAAAATGCATAATCTGACCAAGTCTGAGACTAGGACATAAAATCACCCTAAAAAGTTACAAAATAGGCATTTGGTCAGTAGGTAGGTGTTCTTGAAGTTCCCAAAGTTGAACGATAACATTCAATGAAAATAGGACATCGAACGGAGAAATATAGCGAGCATAGTGAAAGATCGAATAGACATGAAAAAGAATAAAGAAAATGGTTTGAAATAATTAGAAATATAAATAGATGCAAAGTTATAAGGATTCAATAATTATTTATAAGGGGGTTTCAAATAATGAATGCAAATAACGAATTAACAAATTTGGCATAGGAAAGTAATGAAGATAATTATTGATGCACGCCGATCGCAACACCCACAAGTGTACGGGGTCGTACCAAGTAGTAAATCCAGGTGAGTCTCGATATCATTCTCCCAAGGGAAATTCAATTGATCAATCAAGCACCAACTCACTCTCCTTTACTATTGTTTAACCCACAATAATCTTTGATTTTGATACTAATTTCACCTACTAAAACTTTTATATTAAACTTAAACTAGTAAAATTTCAGAAAAATAGAAGATTAAAGAAGGAATTAACAATGGATTGAAGTGTCTACCTAGATTTTGACTCGTATTAACTAAAATTTCAAGATTAATTAATAACTAAATGAATATCTTAATCAATCATCCAATGGGTATTTCACAAAAACTATGTTTAACCCTTTTTCAAATGATTAAACCCATAAATTCTAAATAATAGGAAAGGAATCTCTTCTCAATCCTATTCAATTAGAAATTGCCTTAAAGATCTAGTGAAAATAGAAATCCTAGGTGTTTATGCATCTATATCAAGCAAACATAATAAACCCATATGCTTTTGAGAGTTCTAAGTCCAAACTTTCTATTTTTAGTCAGGCAAGAATGACATCCATCATCAACAAGCATGCTATTGTAAATGATTTACAAAAAATTTCAATAAAAAGCATAAATTTATGAGAAATTTCAACATTCATTGAGAAAAATATTAATTAATCCATACAATAGAGAAATACTTGTCTAATCTAGGTAGACAAGGGAGTTTAGTTCATGATTAAAGTAAAAGAACAAGAAAAGAATAGGAAAGTGCAGAAAATGTTAGAACCCATGAAGACCCTAGATAATAATCCACAAAATCCTTACAAAACTTGCTCTAGTTTAGATGAGTGAGTGAAAATCCACCTTCAAGAACCTTTCTTGATCTCCTTTTCCTATGTTCTTGGCTCTTCTAAGGTTTTGGAGAAACCTTTAGGCATTTTCTGCTGTAACTTTGGCCAATACTCCCTTTCTTTTCTGAAAAATTTACTTTTATAGGGAGACAGAGTGCTTATCACGGTCTGTGTCACAGACTATGCCACATTCCGTAATAAGCCACTGGACATGGGTGAACACTGGAGTAATTTTTTGGAGGTCAGTGAGTTGTCACGATCTATATCACAATCCGTAAGGTAGACCGAGACAATCTACTGACCTAAAATTCACCATTTCATGGGCTATGTCACGGTCTGGACCATAGATCATGACACACTACTATATCTTTGAAACTTTTTCCATTTCTCACAAGCTGCCCCACAAGCCGTGAGCCAGACCATGAGGCAGTCCTCTGATTTATTTTTCCTTTATTTTCGCTCTTTTTCTTCAGTTTTCAGGCCCGAACTTTGAAATATTTCTACATAGCTATGGAATCTATATAAACTTCCAAAAAGGATTGAAAACACTAGAACAAGCATATTAAATTCAATTTATAACACAAAACCCACTAAGAATATGAAGAAAATAAAGTATATTTTGCCTAATATCAAACTCCCCCGCACTTGGACAACTGCTTGTCCTTAAGCAAAATCAAACACACTAATAACACAAGTTCCAAATGCTATTTTTCCAAGACCAGCAAAACAAGACAAACGAAAAATAGTAATTACTCAAATAGATGTCTGACTTTCACAACACTTCAGTTCATTGACTAAACTATGAGCAAATCCGTTGATTTCAGAATCTATGAAGGCACTATTCTCACAACTTAGCTCCAAGGCATTCAAATCACAAAATCAAATCTAGTCCCAAAAACATGGCTAGTATCAAGTTATCCAACCTAAGCAATCCTCAGGGTACTTGACTAACTTTTCTTAGAAACCAAACTTTTTATCTATTTTGTGTAAGCAATCATGATACTTTCAATTTTTTTAGAACACGACTTAGTTAAACCTGTCACTAGTCTTTTTATATGAAAGTACTTTCTGGTGCTGACTCCTGATTACTCAACTAGTCATGGAATTTAATAGCCAGCTATAAGCACTATTCATGGTTTCTATTTTAGATATTGCTTTTTGCAACACAAAACCAGCAGAATATATTATAATTTTCAAAGTCCCTTTTTGATATATTTTTCACATTGATGCACTAATTATTATTTTTGTTTCATTTTCAAGAAAATCAATCAAATCCTAAGATACTAGCTCTAGCTTTCTAACCTAACTCATGCCAAAGGTAAGGACTAGACATTCGACAATAAGTAAGCACCCTAGACCTAGTCATAGGAACTGTGCTAAGTGGATTTCTACTATCAACTACTATGTTCAAAGTTTAATAATAAAAAAAAAACAATGTTATTATGAAAGCTAGCATCTAAGTGAGTGATTTTTTAAAAGAAAATTTTTTTCCAATTTTTAGAGTCCTAGGAAAAGTGAAATATGAACCTGTGTGTTGTGCTTAATTTTGATGTTCCTATTTTAGGAATTCATGCATAACAAAAAATTTTAAAGCATTCCAATCATGCATTCATATAATATCAACCACCCCCCCCCCTCCCCACACCTACACAGACACAGACACACATAAACCACACATTTCCCTCAATGTGTGTAAAAAGAATAAAGAACAGAGGGAGAAAGAGATACTACCCTGAAATGGAAGGTTTCCAGTCTTCCCCAATAAATTGTTTGATCTAAGTAGATAATTTTTTTGCTACATATCAAGGTTAGAATCTTTGATTTCACAAAGAAACCACAAGAGAATAAACATTCATCCAAATTCAATCAATTGAAAATAAACCAAATAATCCAACAAACTAAAATAAGTATAAATACTAAATAAATAAACCAAATAACTCAAAAGAAATTTTGAGTGAAAGAAAAAAGGGCCCTTGAACCATAGGCTAAAAAGTAGGGTTGTCATAGGAATCGCCCTCTACCTCTTCCTCATCCTCCGTCTCGGCATCCGAGCTCGAATGGGGTTCAGTCTCTATAGAGGTTCTCAAATGAGTCTCTATCTCTCCTTTACTTATTTTCACCTCTTCCTCCTCAACCAGAGCAGTTGGGGCTATTGGAACAGCTAGAGGTTCCACTATCGGGCGTGTGGGTGACTCACGTCTCTTGGGCTTTTAAAGGACTAACTTATTTAAGATCTTCCCCATAACCTTACCGAATCAATGTCGATGTTTTTTTCTCATGTCCCATCTCCTCAATGATCTCCTTCTATTACCTCTCAAGTCTCCTTAATATCCTCCTAGATTCGAAACATACTTAATTTAATGAATGTCCGATGAGGACTAGAAGGGTCGGCTGATGATGGACCCACCAAGGGAGGAGGTAATGCAAGTATGTCTGGAGTGGTGATCGAAGGCCTAACTTTATGAACCTTTGTATTGTGCAACATATTCTCCAAGAATTGATGACTAAACAAGAGCATACCTCCATCTTTATGCATGGTGCTCAGATATTTAGCCACTTTTAGATTTTTTACATGCCTGGTGATGTACATTCCGCCATAAAGGCCATCACCTTCTTTCTTCTTTGTTGCCTCCTTACACAACATTTGAATGAGGCATAGAGTAATATTTACTTAGATATTCTTCCTCATGACATTCATGTAGAAGAGATCAGAAGAAGTCATATGCCCCAAGAACCGGTGCATGGAGCTATAGACCTCTTAACTATATAGTGAGCACATCTCATTCCTATAGATTTTAACTTAGAAGAATTCATTTTCCCCTTATCCCATACCCTCCCCCCCTGCTGGAGCAAATTCCCTTCACATATCGTTTGACTTTTCATGAATGGCCAGGTCCCAATTAGTGGAAGTGTCAAAAATTGATGAAGAGGTAAGATCTTATAGCTTAAAAATGCCAAAGTTTATAGCAACCTCTCTCATACTCTTCGTGAAGTGTTTTAAGCCTAACCAGAAGGTGAGGTTCTTTCTAGTTAAGCTCTTTTCCTTTTTTTTTTCATATCCAAAGTGCACAGAAACTCTAGAGTGAGCTCTCTATATGCTGGCTCGACAATCTCATAGAACTCTTACCAACCCGGCTATTAGATCATTTCCTTAAGGTCATTTTGCCACTCATAGTCTTGGGTGGCTTCCTAATTAATGGGGTAGGAAGTGTACCACTTCTTGTTGCCAAACTTCTTCAACCTCTCATTTTGCCAAGCTTGGTCAAACTTGAGACATGGATGATCTGAGTTATACCTAAGAGTTCCATTACCCCGTTTGGTAGTAGAAGATCGGTGTTGTAATTGTGTGGACTGCCTAAGGGGTTGCTGCCTTTTTTTAGGTGGGCTTGATGAGGTGGGATGCTTTATAGCCACCTTGGAAGAGACAACAACTTTAGAGGATGGTATTAGTTCCTTGGATGATGATACTCTAGCCATGATCTATAACCAAACACAAAGCACCAAAAAAAACCAATGACAACCCAACACAGTTAGCGGTTAGTGTTAAAGAAAAAAAAATTGGCATGGCAATGATTAGAATTAGACCATTACCAACTAGCAAAAACAACAAACTAACCAAATCAATTTGTCCCAAGCACCCCCACACTTAGCACATTGTCATGGTATATGTCAAACACTTTTCATTTAGAACAATGTGCTCGGTGTGATGTGCATACAAGTAAATTGAAGTAAAGTGAGAAAGGGTCCCTCTTGAAGCCAAACAAACACAAAATGTTTGAAATTCATGAAAATTTTAACCCCCAACTTAGGCATTTTGTCTTACACCTTGCATGCATCAAGTAAATCCATAACCAATTGACCAAATCACACACCAAATAGCTCTCAATTCATGGAAAATGAAAAACAAACTAAGATTCAAGGCTTCAAGTTCAAAATTACTCAAGAAATTTAGCAAGCAAAATCAAAATTTTAGGGTTAAAATCCCTAAAATAAAACTAAAGCTAAAAAAGCAAAATATTGCAAACAACATTAACCATAAAATAACATGTTGTAACATATATTATTGACCTAATTTCAACCAAGGTACAAAAATCTGACCCTAACATGCAATGGCTACACAAAGCCCTAGAGAAAATAAAACTAGTGAAACTAAAAATAAACATAGAAAAGATGAGAAAAAAAAAAAGAATACAAAATCTATAATCCTTGATAAATTTGAAAAAAATGAGCCTTAAATCTTGTTCTTGGGTAGTTGAGAGTGTTTTTTTATGTGTGTTTTTGTAGAAAAATTGAGAGAATGAGACACAAGGCATAGTTTGGGGCTTAAAAGTGGTTGAGGTAAGTGACTGGGACCCATTATTTTTCTTGGCAGAATGGGTATCATGGTCTGTGGCACGGTCCGTGACCCCCCAGGCCATGAGATGCTACTAGATGAAATTGCCTAAACACAACCCCCTATCATGGTTTATAGCATAATCTATGAGCCAGAACATGCCATTCTTCTGTATAAAAATATGAGGCTGTCACGATTCACGACACAGTTCGTGAGTTAGACTGACATTCCTCTGCCAAAATTTCAAAACCATACAGAATCCTCTCACGGTCTGTGACCTAAATATTGAAAAGCTACTAGAATGAAAAAATGCACCAGTTCAAACCTTTTCCATATGGCCTATGTCATAGTTTGTGAGGCAGACCGTGGACAGGCTACTGGACTAAAAGTTTTTCATGTTTTTCAAGTCCAAACAGAGTGTACTTACCTTAGTTCATGCCACAGGTTTTTGGGACATCCCGTGGCTCGAATCACTCACCTTTTCTGACAAATTTAGCTCTAAAAATACCTACAAAACCTTAAGATCAAGCATTATATCCACTTTCACTCAATAAAATTAACAAAAAAAAACTAATAAAACTAAAGAGGAAAATAAATGAACTTTAAACCGATGGGTTGCCCCTAAAATGAGTGAATTGTCTACATTGTCTTCCATCTTAACAATAATGAAGTTAATAGGAAAAATGAAATGGCCGATCTTAATCAACATATCTTTAATGATACCATTAAGGAAGATAAAATACTTATCCTCTAATTGAACACTAAGATGTGTTGGTTTGGTCTCACTTAAACCTAAAGCCTTAAAGACTTTATAGGGCATTAAAGTTAAACTGGCCCTAAGATCAGCCAAAGCTCTTTCAATAGCTAAGCTACCTAAAGTGCAAGGGATAGTAAAACTCCCTAGATTCTTAAGCTTTGAAGGTATCTTTCTGAAATTTATGGAACTCTCCTCCAAGAGTTAACCAATGGACACCACCTCCAACTTACCCTTCTTGATAAGCTACTCATTCAGGAATTTGACATACTTTTGCATCTCTAAAAGAGCTTCTAAAAAAGGAATATTGATATGTAATTACTTAAAAAGGGATAGAAATTTACCATAGTCAGGGTCTGATGAACTTTGTCTTAGCCTTACCGGATATGGCACACGAGGCTTATACTCTAAAACTAGAGACTTGGGCCTTTATACTTCTTTCTCTTGAGATTCCTCTTTGATCTCAACTTCTTTACATTCATTGTCTTTTTTAACGCCCTCATCCACTTGAACCATTACCTTTGGCTTCTCAACCCCCTTCAAATTTCTCCTAATCCTAAGAGTAATGGCTTTAAGATCTGCCTTAAGATTTTCCTCTGTGTTACTTGGCAGAGTACCCGGTTGCTTCTCACTTAAAATTTTTACAATTTAACCCTATTGGGTCTCAAGATTTTATAAGGAGGCTTGGGTAATCCTATTGATGGCTTCTTGATTTTGAAACCTTGATTCCATAGATTAAATAAATTTCTCATTGGTTTCTTCAAGGATAGACTTCCTAAGGTGAGGAGGTTGGGCATGTATAGGAGACCTTTATTGGAAACCTGGTGGAGGACCTCTTTGATCATTTTGGTCTCTCCAAGAAAATTTTGGGTGGTTCCTCCAACTGAGATTATATGTGTTTGAGTAAAGGTTGTTATTATTGTTTTGATTATTCTTTTGCATCCCCCCTTATAAAATTGAATTACTCTTGACCTCCATTTGACACAACCATATTGCATTCTTACATCTAGTGGCCACCACCACAATTCTCACAAAACATATATTGGTGTCTAGAATTGCCCGAGGTAAAAGCATCGAATCTCTTATTTAGAGCTTCCACTTGAGACGAAAGTGAGCTAATCTTGTCAATAGCATGAACACCTGGTACTTTCAACCTTGGGAGGTCTCTAAGAGAAGGCAACCATTGGTAATATGTTAGAGACATCTCCTCTATCAAATCCTAAATCTTTTCCAGTGTTTTACGACCCAATGATCCTCTTCTGGTGGATATTAAGTTTTTCCTATTGTTGTAAGTCAAACCATTGGTAAAAGTCTCTATTTGTTACCAAAATGAGAAGTCATGATGAGGACATTTCAAAAGTAAGTATTTAAACTTTTCCCATCCCTCGTAGAGTGACTCCCCTTCTGGTAGAATAAATAAGTAAATCTCATACCTAAGTTTTATGATCTTGGCAGGAGGAAAATATTTTTAAGCTTTTGCCAATTGGCCCCATATAATGAAATGACCGGTGAGAAAGACTTGAGCCATTTCTTTAGGTAGTCTTAAAGTGAGAAAGGGAACAACCTCAATTTTATTGCATCTTCTGTCACCCTATTCATTTTAAAGGTATCACAAATCTCCACAAATTCATCCAAATGGGTATGAGGGTTTTTATAGGCCAAACCTCCATATTGGCATGATTTTTATATCATTTGAATGATGGCCGATTTGATTTCAAAGTTATTTATGTCGACTGGTGGCTTTTGGATCGGACCCCTAACTGCATTTAGGTCCACTCTAGCGAAATCTTGCATAGTTCTTCGAATTGGGACTCTATTACCATTTCCACCCTCATTCCCAATTCCAATCCTGTTTCCTTCGCCATTTCTATCTCCAATGGCATTCCTATTTCCTGTGCCATTTCCTCCTCCAACTCCAACTCCAACTCCATTGCCCTCCATGTTTACAAAGGGTACCTCTAATTCCTCTCCCTTAGTGCCTTCCTCAGATTCTTGAACTGAATCATTGTCATGCACTTCTAGATTTGGGTCACTTTCGGCCAAAGCTAACTCCTGTTCTTTCCTTTGTCTCCTCAAGGTCTATTGAAGTTCCAGATTGTAAGGGAGTAAACCGAAGGAGTTAGTTCTAGTCATGCAATGATACCTAAAATAAGACAAACAAAGCAAACATGATTAAATAAATACAAAATAAAGGCTAAATTAATAGCTTTAGATTTATCACTAATGTTGACCGTTATCCACCAAATATCCCATGCAATGGTGCTAAAAACTTGATGTGTGTCGATCGCAACACCCATAAGTGCATGGGGTCATACCAAGTAGTAAATCCAGGTGAGTCTCGGTATTATTCTCCGAAGGGAAATTTGGTTGATCAATCAAGAACCAACTCACTCTCTTTTACTATTGTTTAACTCACAATAATTTTTTATTTTGATACTAATTTTACCTACTAAAACTTAAACTAGTAAAGTTTTAGAAAAATAGAAGATTAAAGAAGGAGTTAATGATGAATTGAAGTGTCTACCTAGATTTCAACTTATATTAACTCAAATTTCAAGATTAATTAATAACCCAATGAATATATCAATCAATCATCAAATGGGTATTTCACAAAAACTAGGTTTAACCCTTTTCTCAAGAGATTAAACCCCTAATTTTTAAGTAATAGGAAAGGAATCTCTTCTCAATCCTATTGAATTAGAAATTGCATTAAAGATCTAATGAAAATTAGAAACCCTAGATGTTTGTGCATCTATATCTAGTAAACACAATAAGCCCATATACTTTTGAGTGTTCTAGGTCCAAACTTTCTATTTTTAGTAAAGCAAGAACAACATCCATCATTAATAAGCATGCTATTGTAAATGGTTTGCAAAAAATTTCAATGAAAAACATAAATTGATGAGAAATTTCAACATTCATTGAGAAAAATACCAATTAATCCATACAATAGGGAAATACTTATCTAATTTAGGTATACTAGAGAGTTTAGTTCATGATTAAAGTAAAAGAACAAAAAAAGAAGAGGAAAGTGCAGAAAATATTAAAACCTATGAAGACCCTATACAACAATCCACTAAATCCTTACAAATCTTGCGCTAGTTTGGATGAGTGAGTAAAAATCCACCTTCAATAACCATTTTTGATCTCCTTTTCCTCTATTCTTGGCTCTTCTAGGGTTTT
>CAOJBK010514571.1:0-12704 GCA_948294925.1 Codiaeum variegatum | reverse complement strand
GGTCTACGCTGCGACTAGTGTTAGGATTCCTGGATTCAAACTCTACTCTGATGTTAAGCCATTACTAGAAGACTATAAACCAATCTAATTTCTAGCTAATGATTATAAAGACAATAGGGAATCCAGCCCCTTTAGTGAAATAGTTGTCCTATCAGACAATGAGGAAAACACTTACCGATCCACCTTGATCAAGCCATTCCTGAAAAAGCTCGACAACTGGTCCTATAAAGCAAGCCTCTCTCCACTATCTGAAATTGAATCTGAAATTGAGTATGAGTCTGAGTTTGAAGATGAGTCTTCTAATTCTGAGTCTGATGATGTAACTAGTCCATTAGGCTTTAACTATGAGTGTGATATTATTGTGGACCTATCTCCCATTTCTAGTAATAAAATGTCCAAATTTTCTTGTTACGATCATGTCTCTTTGTTTTCTTTTAATGTTCAAACTGATGAATCTGACCTCAATCAATCAAAAAAAAAGAGAACAATAAAATAAATGAAATAAAAGATGGAGTTAAAGAGCCCAAAAACACTAGCATTCAAGACATTCCTAAAAATGCATTCATTGCATCTTCATGGTCGAACAAACAAGACACTAAATCTATGATCACAAGCTTCAAAGACTACTTTGCCTGGAAACCCAGTGACATGATCGGACTCAATCCAAGCATCAACATTCATAAGATCCCAACATATCCAGACTATAGGCCTGTCAAACAAAAACTAAGATGCATGAAAGCGGCATGGTCTCTTCTGATCAAGAAAGAGGTGTCCAAGAAACTATCTCACCAATTCCTTCAGCCAATTAGTTACCCATCATGGTTAGTAAATATCATTCCAGTACCAAAGAAGGATGGAAAAGTCAAAATGTGTGTAGATTATCGAGATCTGAATAAGGCATGCCCTAAATTCGACTTCCCCTGCCTCATATTGACTTACTAGTTAATATACTAGTAGGCTCAGAGATGGTTTTGTTAACTGATTTGGTTGCCAGGTACAACCATATTTTGGTACATCCTCTAGACAAGGAGAAAATAACTTTGATAAGAGAATGGGGCACTTATTGCTATAGTATCATGCCTTTCAGACTAAATAATGCTAGATTCACATACCAAAGAATGGTCACCACAATCTTCCACAACATGTTGCATCAAGAAGTGGAAGTTTATGGCCATGACATGGTTGTCAAAGGCACCACTACCGAACAAAAAATTCAAGCATTGGGGAAGTTCTTCCTTAGACTTCATCAGTACAACCTTAAGCTCAATCCTACCAAGTGCATATTCAGAGCCTCAAATGGAGTGTTTCTTGATCATATGGTTAGTAAAAGGGGTATTAAAATCAAGAGCAATCCTTGACATGCCACCTCTTAAAATAGAAAAATAGATAAGGGGGTTCCTAGGTTATCTCCAATAAATCAATTGATTCATTCATCAATTAGCAAACACTTATGGTCCCATATTCAACCTATTAAAAAAGAATTCCTCTAAGCAATGGAATGGGGAATGTGAAAAATCCTTCAAACAAATCAAGTAGTACCTCCTAAATTTGCCCGTTCTATAGCCTTCTTAGCCTGGCAAACCATTTCTTCTCTATCTCACAGTGACTAACAAAGCTATGGGTGCCATACTAGCCCGAAACTCTCCTAAATTTAACAAGGAAAATGCCATCTACTATTTGAACAAGAGCATGTTAACAAATGAGCTCAAATATAATTATATTGAAAAAACTTTGCCTCACTCTGGTATGCATGTTTCACAAACTAAGACATTATCTGGGGGCATACATCACACGTCTTCACCGACAAAAGTCCTTTGAAGTATCTCATGGAGAAACCTATGTTTGACAATAAAATGGACAGATGGATGGCAGTCCTGGCACCCTATAATCTTAAATATGTATAAAGAAAAGCCATCAAGGGTAGTGCCATTGTCAAACAACTAGATGCTACCCCGACAGACAATCATTGGAAAGAATAAGAATTTCCTGATGAAGACATTGTATTCCTTTCAGAATGAATGATGGAAATGATTCTTTAATGGAGTAGCCAACAATAAAGAATATGGTGCCAAAATGGTGTTCCTTATGCCTACTGACAAAAGCTTACCTCTAGCAATCTAATTGGGTTTTGAGGTAATAAACAACGAAGCTGAATATGAAGCCTGTGTTTTAGGATTAGAATCAGCCTCTCAAATTGGTATTAAGAACTTACAGGTATACGGAGACTCCAACCTCATAGCTTCTCAAGCATTGGGAAAATGGAAAATTAGAGAGGAGCAATTGGTTCCTTACCATAAGCAACTCGACGAATTGGCAGGTAGCTTTGATGCTGTGTCTTTTCACTACTTAAACAGAACACAAAATAGATTTGCCGACAAATTGGTGACTATTACATCAATGATAGAAATATACGATGGGTTCCTTATCTGTCCGATTTTAATAAGCATTAATCGCGAAAAAAGCTATCGATCTCACTGCCTTAGTATTCAAGAAGTTAAATAGAAACCTTGGTACTAGGACATCTACAATTACCTTACAAAAGGATTGTATCCTAAGGGGGCCTCTAAATAAAAAAGGAGAACTCTAAGACAACTTGCTAGTACATATATTTAGGAGGAGATATCCTATATAAGAAAACTTAGAACTATATCCACCTAAGATGAGTTTCTAAGGAATAAGCCAACAGAATTATGGAGGAAATCCATGGTGGGGAAGAAGGCACCCACATGAATGGATGGGCTTTATCATGAAAAATCATGAATCAAGGCTACTACTGGCTTACTATGAACAAAGACTGCGCACAGTTACCCGAAAGTTCCATAAATGCCAAGAGTATGCCAAGTTCTAGAGACTCCCTCTTTTTCCACTGAATCCAATTTAAAATCCTTAGCCTTCATTATTTAGGGCATCAATGTCATTGTCAAGATCACACAAAAGTCATCTACTAGCCATGAATACATCCTGGTTGCTATTGATTACTTCACTAAGTGCGTGGAGACTACACCTTACCAGGTCCTAAACTCTAAAAGGTTGCTCAATTCATGAAAACAAACATCATTGCGAGGTATGGTATCCTACATGAGATCATATTAGACAATGGTTCTCACTTCTAAAAAGAGGCAACTATCCTATTGAAAAAGGAAAAGATACAACACCATTAGTCTTCTCCTTATAAACCTCAAACTAATGGAGCAATTGAGGTTACTAATAAAGCATTAAAAAACATCTTTCAAAAAATTATCAATAACCACAAGAGTTGGAATCTACACTTTCCAAGCACCATTCTTGGTTATAGAATAACAAATAAATTAGCTACTAGAGCCACGCCTTACTCATTAGTCTATGGAATTGAAGTAGTCTTACCTATAGAAGTGGAAATTCAGTTTATAAGGGTTCTCCAAGAAGCACATATTTCTGAAATCGACTGGCAACAGGCTAATTATGACCAACTCAACCTAATCGATGACAAATAGTTAGAAGCCCTTAATCAGATGCAAAATTACCAACTGAGACTTATAAGGCATTTCAACAAAAGAGACAAGGGCTACAACCTTAAAAAAGTGACCTCATCCTTAAAGAAATTAGACAAGTAATACAAGATAATTCAGACTCCTTGGAGTGGACCCTACATCATCAAGAAGAACATGTTAGGTAGAGGTGTCAACCTAATGGATGTTGAAAATAATGAATTCAGTCATCCCACCAACCTCGACCATCTTAAGAAATACTATATTTAGTGTTCTTATTGTGTGAGCATGCATCTAGCTTCACATTTATATAACAAGAACTACGTGGACTTGATTCTCTAAAAATTATCATGTACTTCATCTTTTAAAATCTATTGTAAAAAAGATACATAGGCAACATTTATAGGCAGGGTCCAAAGCATTCAATAAAATTCAAAGTTTCATTCTCATTGCTCTTTAACATTACATGCAAGAGTAAAAATAGGAAAATAAACAAAATCCAAAAAATAATAAAACCCGCTAAGCTGAAAACCTAAATGGGTGGCTTAGGAAATATTTAGGGTACAACCTTCTAGACCGAAAAATCAAAAAAATGGTCAAGGCAACAATAAAGGCAGCTCGCTAAGTTAAATGGCTTAGGCAAAAATAAGAGCTTAATAAAATAAAATAAAATGTGTCTTTATTGAGGTCTTATTCATATTTTGGAACATCCAAAACAAAATACTTGACAATCAAAATAAAAAATAGCCAAAAATCAAAATCAAACTCAAAAGTCTTATTTTCTTAAGGCTAAACTTAGACTCATTCCTCAATCTCAATCAAAAGGGCATATCGCTTATTCTTTTCCTTTGGCCAACATGCTTTAATCCACCATTCGAGGTACTCTGAGAGCTTGCCATAATCATCACTAAGAATCACCATCGCCCTTGTAAAGTCTCGAATCCAATAAGAAAGAACCGCTCTAGCCACTCAAGCATTCACAATAATTGCCTTAAACTATGGATAATCTAGGGGAACATCCTGATCATGTCCCATCTAACGAAGAAATTGGGTAGTCTAATACTAAGTCATCTCTTTGAAACCAAGCAAATACACATGCTTGAATCCTTGTCTCCTTAAAATTAACTATTTGATCTTATACCACTTAGGTCCCTAAAGAAAATCAGAAGGACTCAATTCCATTAGCCAACTGATCTAGTCCTTCTTAGTAGGAAAACAGATAACAATCCTATTTGTTTGATACTATGAAGCAAGATAATTTATTGACTAAGGACCAAGAATAATCTTAAGATTGTCTCTCAACAAAATCTGACATAAAGCATGAAAGTTAAAAATAAGCCTCATACATGCTAAAATAGACAAGTAATAAAAAGTTCTAAATACCTGGAGCAAAATGGGACTAATGGTCTAAGGCTCTCTCAAGCTGCAATGACGATCAAGGCTCAACAATGTCTCCACCAAAATCATATCTTTAATCAAATTCCCTTCACCCATCTGGGGTATCAGCTCAGCCACCATTGAATCGTCCAATCCAATTGGGTCCACAAAAATATAGTCTGATATTAACATAAACACATAGGCTTTAAGCCTCATAGGGGACCAAACAGGATCATCAAAATTCTCCCAAAACATATTGGTCACAACAAGTAGGTAAAAAAAATCATCTTTTATTATACCAGAAGCAGGCTCTATGCTCAAGTCCAAACTCCTCTTGAAAGAGTTAAAGTAACCTACCCTTTAAACTAAAATATCCATATCATAGCAAAATAGAAAATTCTTTGAAAGTCGAACACATCTCGTCCATACCGGCCCCGAATCGGAATACATGATCTACGGGATCCCAAAATCTTATATAGGCATTCAAAAAATTTCAATCGATTTTGATGCCTCTAAGCTTCGTCAAAGCACTCATCTCATATTTGCCAATGTTGATTATGCTCACTTGGTTAAAATTCAGGAACAATCCATGCATCATGTGACTGAAGTGTTGTTCCATATTGTGAGAATATCAGAAAGAAACTAAATTTTTTATGAAAAATAAATATTTTTCTGTGGTTTTTGAAGGAAGTCATGAGTCACATGGTAGAAGCAAAAATGATAATAAAAACTTGGCATTGAAGTTTCGATTTTAAAAAGTTTTGAAAACATTTAGACTTTGTTAAAACTCTTTTAACAAAGTTGGTTTAGGCCGTTTTGAAACTCTTTGAAACATTGCTTTGTTAAAACTCTTTTAACAAAGTAGGTTTAGTTATTTTCAAACTCTTTGAAAAATAACCTAAACCTAAGATTCAGACCATAACTCATCAAGGATTTTTCACCAATTTGTCTGCAAAACACAATGGAAACAAAAGAGAGTTTGAAGTAACAATACCTCTCTTCCTCCTTCATTAAGCTCCCCAAATGTGAAGCCTCTAACTTAAAACACACCGAGCATCACCAAAGCTTATTTCTCATTGATTCTTCAAGAAGCTTGAACCATTCTCTCTTTGGTTTCCCAAATTTGGCTCTTCCTCTTATACTTGAATCCATGTGAGTTAGGGATTGATTTTGGACTTGAAAAACTCTACACCTTTTTCTTTCTCAAAGAAATAGAAAAAGAGTTTGAAGATGAAGAGCTCTTCTTCAAGCACAAACTTCTTTAGCTCTTCTTCAAGCACAAACTTCTTTCTCCCTATTTGGGGTGATTAAAGAAACTTTCTGTCTCTCTAACTCTTAGAGAATTTTTTTAGATTAAAGATGATGAATAGTGCTTCCATCAATTTCACTTAGGAAAGGTCTTATACCCATACCCTCCAACACCTTTTCCTTAAAATTAGGAGGAGAATGGGAAACATGTTTGTTGACTAGTTGTAATTGACTAGTCTACTAATTAACAACATTATGACCACAATTAGTAGGAATACTCTTCTTATACTCAATTAACCATATCTAATATTGATTAGGCTAAACATCTCATGTTTTTCCAAAACCATTTCAATTTAATCATACTTATTTGTATTTTATACAAATTATGACTTAATTGAAATAAAGACATGCTACGGTCTTTGTAAATTGAATTAAAAGTTTAATTAAATTATCATTAATAATTAATTAAACTCTTTAATTAATTATTAGTATAATTTATATCCAAGCTTTGGGAAATGCTTTATAGTGTGTGTCTTACTAGGTTCATGTTATAATTAGCAATGGGATAAAGAAAACTCTTTTCTTCCTCCAAGTGTATAATCCCCATTTCACACTTAATCCCATAATCTTAAAAGATCATCTGTAAATGAGATGAAATATAGATACCCCTTAATCCATTTTTCTAAATGAATCACATACATATCATGTATGAATACTAAAATTTATTTAGCTCTTACAACTTTTTCAACAATGGGTGATCTAGTCACTTTTGCATTTGATACAAGATTCACAAGTTAGAGTAGGTTCACTTTTCTCCAACTTTAGAATCTTATCTTTGGCTAAATGACATATTCTAAGATGCTAAAATAATTTTGAATTATGATTAGGTTTTTATCATGGCATTAATATTATTTAAGCTTAGAGATATTTTTGTCATTTCTGTTATCTTATAATAGAAACTATTTTAGCATGACCTATGCCAATAACTCTATTACAATCATATTTCTTAAAATATGAGTTCATAACTCATACTAGTCATACTAGTTTAAGAAATAATGTTTTAATGATATTAGGTGCATACAAAATCTTTTTGACATAACATGATATCAATATCAATGGAGTTCGATCCAAAAGCCTTGAAACAACGCTTGTTCCATTAGTTGGATTACCTCCTTTTTCTCCAAACTTTTATTGTTTGCCTTTACCTTTGCAAGTAGGGATGGCAATGGGGCAGGTTCGAGGCGGGTTATGTCCAACCCGCCGCCGCCCTGGCTCTCCCGCCCTCTAACTCGTCCCCGTCCCGTAACCCGTCGGGTTTTTTTTTGCCCTGTAACCCGCCCCATCTAAAAATTCACCGCCCCTCCCCACCCAAACATTTTTTTATAATAAAATAATTCAAAAATTAAAAAATATCTTAAATTTATAACACACAAATATGATTTTTCAATATTAATCATCCATATTAATATAAATATAGGTTTTAATCAAATAATAAGAGTGATAATTAACCTCTCTCTCTCTCTCTCTCTCTCTCTCTCTCTCTCTCTATATATATATATATATATATATATACTAGGTTAACCGGTAACCTGCTTCGTAACTCGATCAACAGTTAACTAACCCGCCCTATTCGGGGTGGGTCGGGGTGGGTCCCCATTGCCATCTCTATTCGCAAGGTTTATAGAAGCAATAAATGAACTATATTGCATATTAGAAGTAGAATAATTGAAAAAATATACCTTCTCAAGGTCTTCTTATTGCCCTTAAAGTATTCTAAATACTTTTGATAACCCACTTCTAATGTCCAATGCAATGAAAACACTTTCCTTTGCTATATGAAAAGCTTCCTTTATGGATTTTTTTTATCCATACTTTTCTCATAAGTTAGGACAAATTATAAGTTCTCAACCAATCCACATTGTTAGGCCCTATGAGTTTTTATTCGTATGTTATTCTAATTAGTTTATAGGATTTATTCATATTATTAGACTAATTGCATAAAATAATAAGATTGCATTATTTTATGTGAAATGTAAATCTACTATCTTGAGTTGATCTTTAATCAAAATAGTAATCTCACGAACTTGGTAAATCTTACACTTCCAAATAGGAAACAGAGATTCAATTTAGGTGAATCTCTAGTGGGTCAATTGAAATCTTGTAAGCGAATAACTCTTATTCATCAATACCCACAAGCTACACATTATCTTTCTAGGGATTGATTTCTTGCAAGCAAACAACTATTGTTCGTCAAATCTCATGTGAGATTCAATCTATTTGGCTCTTGATATTTCCAACCTCGGGTACACATTGTCGTTCTTTGCTTCTTGCATTAGTTATGTCAATCCCATTGGACCAACAAGTATAGAGATTTGAACATTATATGGCTTAGGTACTCATTGCTGTTCTTGACAATGTATCCTATACTTGCAATATCTCATGCTATACAATGATATCAAGAAAATACTTTCGAAGAATCAATGCACCAATGGAAAGCCATGACTCACTATAAGAATGTTGCTATAGGCGACGAAATATTTCGTCCCAAAATGTATGAAAATCGTCGCCAAAAGCTATTTGGGACTAAAATCATTCGACGCTAGTTGTGTCACTAAATCACTGTTGGGGATTGTCTTGTCCTACGTAAAGCACAAAATGTCAACCAAACGCTACTTATTAGGGACAAAAAATCGTCCCCATTATTCATACAAACATCCCAAAAAACACAAAAACGTCGCCTATAATAATTGTTATGGTCAAACAAAATAGAGTTTTTGAGACGCTTTAAAACGCCGCCTATCCACTCACTCATTTAGGAACGCTTTTTGAATGTCGCTGTTAATTATTTTGGGATGCTTTAAAAATGTCCCAAATTAAGATGGAAAGAAACATATGGGACAGCAAATTTCGTCCCAAAAGGGGTTCTTCGCATTTTTATCTCTATTTTCATATTCATTTCATTTATTTAATTTTTTAAAATTCATTTTTTATTTTTTATTTAATAACAAAGATCGTATATCATTGTTGGGCAACACACATAAAATTTTTGATTAAATTAACATTTCATTAAGTAAATTATAATATAGAGTATTCAACAATAAAAACACAAGTCATAAGAGTTACAATTGAAAATACATAACTAGTACTACTAAAACAAGCACATTAATCTAAAATTATAAGTCCAATTTTTTCCAGGTTTATTCCTTCAACTCCATCTTGCCATGAATTTCTCCTCAATTGCACTCCATTCCTATTTTATCAAGAAGAAGAAGACTATTTCAGTCTTAAGAAGATTATATAAAAATGCAAAACACATCCATTTAATGAGCTAAAAGTTTTATAGTCACTCAATCATATCACAAGAAGAAAAACCAACAAATCTCCCATATCTCACATCAAATTGGATTGGACAAAGGTGAATAACCCAATAAATTACACATGTAATTGCTAATACCAATAATCTCATAATTAACACTAAAAACAGAGAAACCTCTGGATAGGTGGATTATCTCAAATCAAAACCAAGCAATTTAGAATCAGATTTTATTAATTTCATAAGTGGACAATCAATAACCAATAGAAGATATTGCATCACGAATTAATGAACCACTAACTTTACTGTATTTAAAATCACATATAAAAAAATATGCATTTCAAAAAAAATATGAACTGATTATTTTTTAAAAAGAGGAAAGGTTAAAGCTCAAACCAAACAATATAATTTTTACAACCACAATCGTTAGGCTATATACAAAGACAACTAACCCATCATACTAGAATACATCACTTTGATGAAGTGAAGCTAAAAGTGGTTCATAATTTGTTAAAAGGAATAAAAATTGATTAAAACTTGGATATTAAAATTTCAAAGCACATTTGAAAATTAAAATTTTTAAAAACAGAGAAGAGTAACTCTATACATATTACCTGGAATGATCATATGCATTGTCATTCTTTCTAGTAGTCTTAAATCCCAAGCAGATCACAACACAAGCATTCTTTCCAGTAGTCCCAAATCCCAAGTAGACCACAACACAAGCAAACAAGATAAATCAGAATTTAGAGAAGCGAAGGAAAGATTATAAACCAGTAGCATTGCAAACAAGATAATTTGAAGAATTTGATTTTTAGCATCATTTTTGTGCTTTTTATGTGTAATGCTCTGAATAACTTCCCAAATTTTCTCAAATTTCTCTACCCATTAGTTTGAAGCTCCATGAGCAAGGATAAAGTTTCACTAATATCAACCATCTAGCAGTTAAAAAGACTCAATTCCATTAAGTTAACAAATTAAATACATAAAATCCAAAATCCAAAATTACTTTAACGAACCACATGCATACATCAGTTTCATTACTTTTAACTTAAGCAACCTTATTTGTAGAAAGCTAAGGACAAACCAATTCCTTCAGAAACAAGATTTGAAGCTTAATTAAAAAATAACTTCAACTGATAAGAATTCAACTAAGTTATTAATTGCTATAACTAAGAACAAGAGACACAAAATACCTGAAAAATCCAATCACATAGATTCAGCACTTTGACATTCTTTATGTTGGTCTGTGAATTGCACATTAACTTCAGCTTATATAGGATGATTCTTTCCAATGTTTGAAGTTCATAGAATTTCTGAAACATCAATATAACATTAGAATTCTGAGTTATTTCCTCAACCAGCAAACATGGCAGCAAATCTTAAGCTCTCTCCATACCTATCTTACGCTCAGGTGATATCACAGCCTTTGTGGATAATAAATCAGAGGGAAATGGTCGATCACTTGATTCAGATGTCAGAATAGAATTTTAAGACCTTTGATGAGCCAAGGAAGCCAGTCGGCTCTGCATTTTCACATTATACTAAAAAAAAGTTATGAATGCATCCTACCTTGTACATTACCATCTCAGCTTCGTGCTGCTATTATTTCATTCATACTGCAATTATTTGATGCCTTGAAGCCAAATTTCTACATCAAAATGATTTCAACACAAAGTAGGAATTTGAACAAGGATAAATGAAGCAGATTAATTTATTATTCAATAGAAAAGCTACAAATGATCAAACATTGAATAGACTGACAAAATATAAACGACTAGTGGGCAAAAAGAACAAGAGATCGCTAACACTAATCCTTCACGACCTAATAAGATCCCAGTGAATTACGCCAAGGTTCTCTAACCGTTCCTAACACTATAGAAATGATGGATATTAAAAATAATATATAGCCCTCCCAAACCCACTCTCAAAGAATCTATAAAATTTTCTTCCAGATGCCAGGGTAGAAAATACGGGTACTGACAAGGCTACAATAAGAATATTGCAATGTACCTACACCAAGACCCAAATTCATACCTTAAGATCATGTGACATGGCTGAAGGAATGCAATGTGTGGTGAGAATACCTACAGTCGCTGCCTTGGCTGTCTTTGTCTTGAGAGGACCACTATATGCTCACACAAATAAATCAAAATAGAACTAAAACTATAAAAACACAGTGGAATACACATAGGAGGAGGAGAAACGAAGAGAAGACCTGCTCAGAAACATGGCCACACAGATCTTTCAAATTTAAGGCAGAGAAACACTTCTGTCAAATGCAAATGTTTGTGTTAGCCGAATTCAATTTATGGAAACAAGAGATATCTCTTACCACGAGAAGCTCCAACTAATTGCCAAGTGAAAATGGAGAACTGCAACTACCAATGCTTTTGAAACCTATCGAAACCTTCTATCCCTTGCTGCTATTCCATAGTGAGAGAAGAAGTAGTGTGAAAGAATTAGGGTTAAGAGAACCTTAGATAAGAGAAAGGCAGAGAGAACCTCCGATTTTCTGTCCTTTTTCACAAAGAGAAACGTAGAGCTGAGAAAATTAGGGTATGGAAATCTTTTGAGAAGAATTCTATATTACTTGCGATTTTTCTTTTTCTCGGTTATATATATAAAAAAAAATTAAAAGGGACGGAGGAGAAAGCGTCCCGAAATAATTAAAATTCTTTTCCAGCTTAAAATAATCCCTTCATTTTCTCCGACGAAATTGATTCATCGCAAATTATAGGGAAAAACATCCCATAATTTTTCCCTCTGAAACTTTCACGCGGTAATTATTGCCGCCTACATTTTCCCTTTTTTTTTATGGATGTTTTACCCAATTTTGTCCCAAATTGTACGCTTTCTGGGATGTTATTCTGAGTGTTGGAAAAAATTTTGTCCCTAATTCAACCATTTGTTATAGTGACTTAATATTTAAACTTGTAAGATCATTTGGGCCTTATTAAATTAGGTTTCACTTTGCAAATTATCCATTTTACACTCATCTCATGCATCATATATATCTCATATATATCAATAAAATGGACAGTAATACATACGTCTGATCATGGACTTAAAGACTCAATTTCTAGCCACAAGAAATGAATAAAGGGTTTTAGGTTATCAAATTACAAACACACAAGATTACACTAATCTTCATTCTCCCACTAGGCATCTTTATGGGTTGAAGCTCCTCATGCTCTTACATCTCCATATAACATGTATATCTAAGTATCCTTGGTATACTAAGGCGAGATTACAAAGAAAGATAGTTCACAGGCTCAATGAATTTGATTAAAAACCCT
>CAOJBK010514250.1:0-15983 GCA_948294925.1 Codiaeum variegatum | reverse complement strand
TAATTAATCACTAATATGATCCATACAAGCTAATGAGAATTACTATATGGTATGTGACTTACTAGGTTCATGTCCTAATTAGTAATGGGATAATGAAAACTATTTTCTTCCCACCAATTGTGTAATCCTCATCAAACACTTAGTCCTATAAGTCATGAGTGATGTCTAGCATAATATATCATTACTACCTAATTAGAAATGGATGTCAGTGATCATATCCTTGACATTGCATGGACCTCTCGATCATAATTATCATTCCCTCGAATCCCTTCATTATAGATTTTTGATCTTAGATAGGGTTATAGAATAGTCAAACCCTATATGCCAGATCATATAACCTCTAACCGGTGTGAGTTCTTGATAAACCGGTTGCTACTAGAAACTATTTCTAGTGAACCTTATCCATTCTGGCCAGGTATTTGCACATCAAGAACAACCAAAAGCCATAGGATTCCTTCTTTGGTTACCCAAGTTAATGAATCCTTTCTTGGTTGAACACTTATCCCAACATATCACTGATTATGGCCACCAAAATCCACATACCAATACATGATTAGCATTTGTATGTAAGCAGTAATAAATCATAACCACTAATATGCGAGATAACATGTCACCTCAAGTCTAAGGATTATATGCACAATCATGATCTAGATGATGAGATATTGAATTTTTGGTAACAATCCATGTATCCATCATCTAACATCACTGTTCAACTTACTCATCCAATGAGTATGCTCACATGTTATCACGACATCACATATTTGTATCATGAGACTAACTACCTCTATTCCAATAAGTATCTCATACCTATCATGGATGACAACAAAGGTAATGGTCTTCCGGATTAATGGCGTCCCTACCAATAAGTATCTTATACCTATCATTGATGAATTACCTTTAAAGTATCGGATAAAGGGTAATCTATCACTCATATTCTCAAACTCTTTGAGAATAGATTCCCTTACAGAATACTTAAGGTATATATATATGTTCGATACAAGGAATAATTTCATTTAAATAACATATATAATAAAGCCAGTTATGTATTCATTTACATTCACATGAAGAGTATAAGCTCTAGGGCATACACTGCTAACAGACCTACCTTCCTTAGGGAATTTAATCTAAGTTAACTACTATTGTGTCATAGACTTAACCAACATGAGGGCTGAGATCGATCCTATCACTCAAAGTGGAAGCGATGTACAAAGACCTGCTACTCCACCTCAGCCAACCAACCAGTGGCTCCATCTAAGGGTACTCCTGAACTAGGAGAGGATCCCTTACTAAAATAACTCAAGAAGAACTAGGTTAACATTTCAATTTAAAGCCTAAAAATTTCATCATATCCTTATCGCCAAGCTCTTTGCAAGGCTTTAAACTAATGCCAGGATCTAGTGGACATTTCCCCAGAAACTTTGGGGGCCTCAATTATGAGTGTTGCAAAACGAGCATCCATTTCTTTCACTAATGATGAGATCCCACCTGGGGGACCCAATAATGATGCCCTTTATATTACTGTTGTCACCAAAGAAAATACCATCCTGATGACTCTCATTGATAATGGGTCTACTTTAAATGTATACCTACTCAAAGTGGAAAGTTGGTTGGGTTTGAAAGCTATCGATTTCAGTCCTTTTTATCAAATAGTAAGAGCATATGTCAACTTTAAGAGGCAAATTTAGGGAGTGGCATCTTTGACAGTCACCATGGGTCTTATAAATTTTCAAGTCCCCTTCCAAATCATTGATGTGCCTTTATGTTTCAATATACTTCTTAGAAGGCCATAGATCCATCAAGCTAAGTAAATGCCCTCTACTTTGCATCAAAGGGTCAAATTTCCATTCAAAAATGGGGTGATCACTATCAAGACTTATATGTCAGGAAAATCTGAAGTCCAAAATATTCCTATTTTGGAAATTCAACCTGAGTTGTCAGCATATCCTTTATCTGGCTTCTCATTTTTTTTTTCAGTTCATTGAGATTGCTAAAAATCTGAAGGAAGAAATCTCACTAGACTTAGATCCTCATTGCAACCCCATGATTGCTAATATAGTAAAAAGAATAGACCTAGGCAAAAACCAGCAAGGGATCAAGTCTTTTAATGACCACAAATTCTCAACACTTCCTTCTGGCTTGGGCTACCACCTTACTAAAGATGAACTTAAGGAAGAAAAAGATAGATGCCAAGAAAAATCTCTCATACTCAAAACTGGAGGGGAATATGACTACCCCATGAGGTATTACTTCAAAACTCTTAATGGCTACTTTGTAAAAAAGGGAGAGAAAATTCCTTACTGTGCTTTTCCTAAAATCTAGGTATGCCCTATAACTGATATTATTATTCCTAGTTTCAAGGTCTTTTCCTACATAAAGTTAATTGTATGAAGATTGCTAGCTAATCTAATTCTGGACATAAGACTGGGAAGAAAACATGGAAGTTAGCCTCTTCAATGAGATAGATGTTCTTTTTTACAAGGTGGAAAACATCAACTTGTCCACCTTAATCAAGCTATCCCATCAAAAGAACAACATTTGGTCCTTCAAATCAATCCTCTATCAACCAGTTTTGAATGAGTTTGAATCTGAGTCCTCCAAGTCTTCTGATGATGTAACTGGTCCTCAGGCATTAATTTCCAATTTGATATAATTGTGGACCTTTCTCCCATTCAGATCAATAAAATGAGCAAATTTTATTATTAAGATCCTATCTCCTTATTTTCTTTTGATGTTTCAACTGATGAATATGACCTTGATAAAATAGAAAAAGAGAACAATAAAATAAATAATGTAGTTAAAGAGCCCATTAATGCTGGCACTCATGACATTCCAAAACTACATCCATTGCATCTACATGCTCAAATAGACATGACACCAAATCAAGTATTAGAATATTTGAAGATTGCTTCACCTAGAAGCCCAATGACATGACTGGCCTTGAACCAAGCATCGTTGTCCATAAAATTCCCACTTATCCATATTGCAAGCCTGTCTAATAAAAGCTAAGGCATATGAAAGCAGCATGATCCCTCCCAATTAAGGAATAAGTGGCTAAATAGTTTGTCTCACCAGTTCATAAAACTAGTCAGTTACCCATCCCGGATAGCAAACATTGTCCCAGTATCGAAAAAAGACAAAAAGGTTAGAATGTGTGTAGACTATCAGGATCTAAACAAGGCCTGTCCTAAATATGATTTCCCCTACCTAATATTGATTTTCTAGTAGATGCACTAGTGGGCTTAGAAATGGTTTCCTTAATTGATCTAGCCATCGGGTATAACCAAATCTTAATACATCTTTTTGACAAAGAGATGATTGCTGTCATCACATAATGGGGCACTTCCTGCTATAGATTAATGCAATTTGGACTAAAGAATGCTGGAGCCACCTATCAGAGGATGACAAATACTATCTTCCATGATATGATGCACTAAGACATGGAAGTATATGTTGATGACTTGGTCATCAAAGGCGCTACTGCCGAACAACACTTGCAAGCACTAGAAAAGTTCTCCTTTAGACTTCACTAGTATAATCTCAAACTCAATCTTGCCAAATGCATATTTGGAGCCTCATCTGGAGTGTTCCTCAGCCATATGGTCAATAAGAAGGGAATCGAGATTGATCCCACCAAATTTAAAGCCACCATTGAGATGCCACCTCTATAGATAGAAAAAGAGATAAGGGGGTTCCTAGGCCACCTCTAGTACATCAACCGTTTCATTAATCAACTAATAGATACATGTGGTCCTATTTTCAACCTGCTAAACAAGAATTCCTCCAACCACTGGAATGAGGAATGTTTGAAGCCCTTGAACAAATTAAGTAATATCTTCTTAATCTGCCAATTCTATAGCCTATTAGGCTTGGAAAACTAGTACTATTATATCTCATAGTCATTGATGAAGACAAAGGGACTACATTGGCACATAATGCCCCAAATTCTCACAAAGAGCATGCTATATATTATTTGAGCAAAATAATGTCGACACACAAACTCAAGTACAATTACATAGAGAAGCTTTGCCTGGTTCTGGTGTGGGTATGTCATAAGCTGAGACACTATCTGGGGGCATACATCACACATGTCCTCATTGACAAAAGTCCTCTCAAGTACCTCATGGAAAAACTTATCCTCAACAGCAAAATGGGTAGATGGATGGTAGCCCTGGAAGCCTATGATCTCAAGTATATATAAAGAATAACTATCAAAGGCAGTGTTATTGCTGACCAACTAGCTGCAGACCCAATAAACGATCATTGGGAGGAGCCTGCATTTCATTATGAAGATCTTCTATTCATTTAGAATGAAACCTGAAAGCTTTTCTTTGATAGTACAGCTAACCACAAAGGATATGGCACTGGAATGGTGTTCCTTACACCTACTGATGAAAGTCTACCTCTGACAATCAAGCTAGATTTTAAGGTAACAAATAATGAAGATAAATATGAAGCCTATGTTTCTGGGTTAGAAGAAATTATCCAGATTGGTATCAAGAATTTGAAGGTATTTGGGGATTCCAACCTAATAGTCTCCCAAGCAATGAGAAGATGGAAAATCGAATAAGAGCGTTTGGTTCCTTACCATAAATGACTCAAAGAGTTGGCAGCTAGCTTTGATACCGTATCATTTCATTACTTTTCCTGGACAAAGAAAAGGTTTGCTAATGCACTAATAACCCTCACATCAATGAAAAAATACGTGATGGATTCCTTATCAGTCCTATTTCCATAAGCATCAAACATGAACTCAGCTGTCAATCCTATTACATGAACATCCAAAAGGTTGAGTAGGAACCTTGGTACTGGGACATCTATAACTACCTCATGAAGGGTCTTTATCCTAACAAAGCCTTCAAATAAGAAAGAAGAACCTTAAGACAACTGGCCAACAGCTACATCCCAAGGGGAGACATACTTTACAAGAAAACCTAGAATGGCATTCACCCGGGGTGTGTTTTCAAAAAGGAGGCCAACAAAATAATGGAACAAAATCATGGAAGGGAAGAAGGCACCCATATGAATGGATGGGCACTATCGCATAAAATCATGAAGCAAGGATACTATTGGCTCACAATGAACAGAGATTGCGCGCAATTGGTTCAGAAATGCCATAAGTGCCAGATTTATGCCAAGCTTTAGAAACTTCCTCCCTCACCACTTAATTCAAACATAAATCCTTAACCCTTCATCGTATAGGGTATTGACATCATTGGCAAGATCACACTTAAATCCTTTGTGGGTCTCGAGTATATTCTGGTAGCTATTGACTATTTCACCAAATGGGTCGAGGTTGCTCCTTATCAGATTCTTGACTTAAAAAGGGAGGCACAGTTCATCAAAACAAACATCGTTATGAGGTATGGTGTTCCATTTAAAGTCATCTTAGACAATGGCTCTAACTTCTAGAAAGAGGTAGCTTGTCTTTTGTGAAAATAAAAGACACAACACCATAGGTCTTCTCCTTACAGACCTCAAACTAATGGGGCAGTTGAAGTCGCTAATAAAGCACTTAAGAACATCCTCTAAAAGATGATCAATAATCATAAAGGTTGGAATTTACACTTGCCAAGCACCCTCATTGGGTACGGAACCTCATACAAATTAGCTACTAAAGCCACACTTTACTCACTGGTATCTGGGATAGAAGCAATACTACCTATAGAATTGGAAATCCAATAAGTAAAGGTTCTCCAAGAAGCTTAGGTCACTAAACTTGACTGGTAATTGGCCTATCACGACCGACTCACCCTGATTAATGAGAAAAAGTTATAAACCCCCCATTATACTCAGATCTACCAGTTGAGATTAGCAAGGCATTTCAATAAGAGAGTCAAGGATCACAAGCTTTGAGAAGGTGACCTCATCTTGAAAGAAATAAGACAACCCACCCAATACCCTCGAGGAAAATTCAGGCCTCCTTGGAGTGGGCCCTTCATCATCGAAAAGATCATGTTAGGCAGAGGTTTCATCCTAATAGATATTAATGGGAATGAATTCAATTATCCTAGGAACCTTGACTAGCTCAAGAAGTACTACATCTAGTGTTCTTGTTGCATGAGCATGTATTTGGTATCACACTACTATAAAAAAAATTATGTGGACCCAATTCTCCAAAATTATTATGTTCTTCATTGTCAAAATCTATTATTAGGAGATATGTAGGCAGCCCTATGGGCACGGTCCAAATCATCTAATAAAATTTACATGTTCAACATTTTTCATTCTCATTTGGGCTCTTTAACATGCATGAAAAAGTAAACAAACAAAGAAATAAAATTAGAAAAAGGAATGAAACCCACTAAGTTGAAAACTTGAAAGGGTGGCTTAGGCCAAATTTAGGGTACAAACTGCTAGGCTAAAAACCAAAAAGGCGGTCTAGGCAACAATCAAGGTAACTTGCTAGATTGAAAACCTGAAAGGACGATCTAGGAAAAAGTAAGGGCTTAATAAAAATAAATGTGATTTTATTCATTTTTTGGAACATTCAAAATAAAATACTTGAGACAGAGTCAAAATAAAATAAAAAAAAAGCCTAGTCTAACTCACACTTACTCCTCAATTCAGTCAAAAGAGCATAACGCTTCACTTTCTCTTTTTGCCAACATGTCTCAGTCCACTAGTCTAAATACTCTGGAAGCTTAACATAATCATCACCTAAGACCAACATCCTAATGTCATGAATCTAGACTCTAAGGACTTCCTTAGTTGCATGGGCATTTATAATAGCAGCCTTAAAAAGGGCACCATCTGGGGGCACAATCTGATCATGTACCATTTGTCGAAGAACTCTAGTAGCCTGATACCATGTCACTTCCTTCAAGCCAAGTAGATACACATGCTTAAATACCCAACTCCTTGCCATGAAATGCTTGATCATATACCAGTCGAGTCTCCAAAGCAAGTCTGAAAGACTCAGTTCCATCAGCCAGCTAATCTAATCCTTCACTGTGTTGAAGCGGATGATAATCTTCCTATTGCGATCAAGGTTATTGATTTCATTTCGCTTCAGCCGGAATGGACGAAATATTTTGTTTCATTAAGAAAAATAAAACAAAAAATCTTTCATTTCGTTTTAGTCAAAATCTCCACCGTTTCGGCCTATTTCGATCGAAACTGTGCCAAAATGGTCGTTTCGACCTAGACAAACAGAGATAGAACAATTTTTTTAAAAAAAATAATATTTATTTAAATGAATATAATCTAAATTTCATCTCTAAAATTTATATGTATAATTTAATTTGCAATTTCATAATAATATGTTATTATTATATTTAAATTGTCATACCACAGACCCTAAATTGCAAATGCCTTAAACCACAAAACTCTTTTGTGTACTTTGCCCTTTCATTTAATACTCTACTTTTCAAATTATATTCTTAGTTTTTATTTTTCTATTTCAATTTAAAAGTAATTTTATAATAATATGTTATTAATTTATATCTTAAAATTTATAGTATTTATTCAATTATTTAAATTTAAAATCTAATTAATTAGGTGAATAAATATATTAATAATTTTATTTTAAAATATTTAAAATTTTTTTGTATCTATATATTATAATAAAATTTTAAAACAGTCCAAAACGGAAGTCCGAAATACTCCGATATAAAAATATTTCATTTCATTGATAAAACTGGAATGGTCACCGAAACAGAATTAATAACTTTGATTATGATATCAAGATGTAGAATATTCCCTTTTCTCGGGACTATGAATAATTCTAAGATGATCTCTCCGAAAAATCTGAAATAGGAGGCACAATTTAGAATGGTCTCATGAACATTAAAACAGAAGCAGCAATAGAAAATTTAGATACTTGAAGCAGAATAGGACTAATGGTCAAAGGCTGTTTCAAGCTGCAATGACAGTCAAGGCTCAACAGCATCTCAACCAAAATCATTCCAATGATTGACTTTCCTTCACCCATCTGGGGTACTAGCTCATCCACTCTCGCATCACCCTAACTAGTTGGGCCCATAAAAATATACCCAGTTGTTAACCCAAAACCATATGTCGTCAGTTTCCTAGTCATCCAAACTAGATCTTCTGGATTTTTATTCTCATAAAACATCAGGACCACAATAAATAAGTCCACCAAATCATCTTTCATGATATTAGAGGCCTCCTATGTACTAAAATCCAAAAGATTCTTGAAAGAATTAAAATACCCTACCTATTCAATTAAAATAGCCAGGTCAGCCTTAAGATCAGTACTTTGCAATACAAAAATTTCTTAAAAATTCGAACACATCTCGTCCACGCCAGCCCCAAACCTGAAAACATGATCCGCTGGGTCCAAGAACCTTACACAGGCATTTAGAAACTCCCAATCAATTTTAACACCTCGAAGCATCGGTAAAACCATACTTTCCAAGGTTGATTCACTCTAATTGGCTTAGTTGTCAGCACTAGCCATACATCATATGATTGAAGAATGGCTCCATCTGTGGGGTAGAATAGTAAAAAAGACATAAATTTCTATAAAGAAAATATGAATTTTTGGTATTTTCTAAGCAAAAAGTGATTTTTATACATATATAGTGGCATGAAAATCGAGGTGGAATAAGATAGAATGCACGTCGGATAGACTGGGGGCATGAAGGAGCTAGAGCATTAGCTAGAGTTCTCGTGCACGTGCTGAGCCCATAAAGAATGTGCAGGGTGCCTAGCGCGTGCTCCGGCCCGCGCGTCGCTCCTCCATGGCTTTCAGTCCTGATTCAATCCGATTCCCCTCTTCGTAAACAAAAATGAAAATTGCAATGAGAAAGCAAAATTTTTAGAAAATTTCATAAAATTAGAATTATAAATACATAAGTTTTTAGAAATTAAAACCCACGATGGGCCATACTAAAGCCATAATGCATAAAACTAAGCATCATCATGTGCATCCTCAATCACATCATCCTCATCAGGAAATCTGTTGCCACTTGCACGCCTCCTGACCACCCACGGATCCCTCATACAATCTGCAATACTCAAATCCCTCAGAGTTGTACTTAAGGCATACTAGGTCCGACCATGTGGGTTGTACTTATTAGCATAAGACTTGCTAGAAACCTAAAAGAACAAAATAGTTGTCAGAACACTTTAAGAGATAGAATCATGAAAAGAAGAGATTGGTACTAACCATTAGAAGAAACCCAGGGTCTAATGGTATAAAGCCATGTAAGAATTGTGTGTAAATATTATGAACCAAGAGGAAACCTCGAACATACCCTTAAGGAAAGCTCGAACTAGCTCGAATTGAATCACTCATCCCAAGGGAAATAGAATCAAGGGCAGGCATGCTATGGAAAGGACTATGAGCTATCTGACTACGAGGCTGATGCCTCGAAGCATCAATCCCCGATATCACCATAGCATGACCCTTAACTATGGAAAGTGGAGTCCTACCCCTCATTAGACAATAGACAATGAAGTCTGTATAAGAGCCCTCCATAGTAAAGTCCCACCTGAGCTACCCGATCTTCAAATGCATATCATAAATAAGGTTCATCGGATCTTTCATAATAGAAGGTGGGTCAGAAGGCACCTTTGTCCTTAATGTCATATAGGATATGACCCGCTCTCCTCAGTAGAACTCTCAAATCTTAGTGGACCCAAGAAGAATCTGCCTCTCAGTGTAGAAACACCTAAAGCAATAAGTGGAATGTTATTTACTAGGACCTCAAATCGGAAAGGGGCCTAGACCACCTAAAACTAATAAACACTTATAATAAAATCAATGAAAAAAGAAAATTCATAAGGTTATTCAGAACATACCTCAGTAATAGTGGTGAAAGTCCTTCTGAACTAAGAAAAGGCCAGCATAAGGTGTCTCCCATGAATCCTAGCACCACATCCTCCCCATAGGGAGAATGATATCATCTCTAGTAATAATTCTAGGGCAATAATAGAAAAATGTGCAAAATCCTAGAGCTACGCAAAAACAGAAAGTCAGTAACCAAGCAAAAAAAAATCAAACAAGAAATAAAAGGGAAATACTAGCCTCTCAGATAGTCATGGTCACATAGATGCTAATCCTCTAGAACCTTGACATTAGGCCCATAGCCTTATAAGCAGCGAATAAATCAGCAACACCAGTCATACTGGCTGAGCTGGTCCAAATCCATCAATGAGCCCATGATTTTTAGATCAATGCAGCTCCACTCGTTGTACAAGAAAAGGTAGACAAAATGATTAGCAGCAAACTCTGGCACACTGACCAATAGTAAAATTATTCAAATTTATATTCTCTAGTAGAGGAACAAACCAGGCTTTGGATACCTTCACAGCGGGGAGACTAACCTCGACAGGAGCTCCCAAGGCAGCCCTAGTCTGAGGCTACTCGCCAAAGGTAACTGGTCACCCTCTGAACTGAATCCCAGCCAAGCAAACCCACTCAACAAGCATCAAGGTCATCTTACCAATAGAAAAGTGAAAAGTATTTGTAGTATCCTACCACCTCTCAGTAAGAGCATACAGAAGGTTCTTGTCAGGAGATCACTGATGGTCTAGACTCATCCAACCTGAAAGATGAGCCGGTGCTATCCTTTCCCGTTCTAGTGGATAACGATTCAAAAAGGTCTCCACATTCTCATGTTTTGACCTACCACTCCTCTAGTTATGGAGATGGTCCTACAAGTAAAATTTCTACCATTTAATTTTTTTCTATTCTCATTTTTATTGTTCAAATGTAATTTATGTAAAAGCAAGAAAGTTCTAATGATGAGAAAAAAAATCATAAAAAAATAAAGAGAAAAATATATATGAAAAAGTAGAGAGGAAAAGAAAATGTGTACCATTGGGTAGCCATTCCAGCTATAGTGTTCTTGCGTGTTCAGCAACAGGTTCGAGTTTGGAATTGTCACAGACTTTTCCAGATCCGCCATAAAAGGATAATTGCTTAAGGATGTAGCTCCTCAATATCGAATGACAGAGTCCAATGACCCTCAGTCCTATCGTCAAAAGAACTTACGCAGCCAGGTAAAGTCTCGGTCATAACAACTAACTCCTCGGATAACTCCTACTCCTCTTCTTGGGTCACGTAAGTTGAGAGCATTCAAAAATATTTGAAAAATAATCAAATAAGAGAAGAAGAGAAAATAGAAGAGGAAGAGAGATGGAGCGTGGAGAAGTGAATGAGACTTGGCCTATTTATAAGCAAAAGAGCATGAACCCCACACCATTAATGCAGTTCACACTTATCAGATCCATTTTTTAATCAAACCGAATCTACTAAGGGGGTAGCTATGAACCCATATTTTTACACCCATAAATCTGATTTGTCAATACGAGCCTATAGACTCAAATAGGACCCAAAATCAAACTTAAAACAGACCTAAGAAGTCAGAAAAATGAACCAAACCAAATTGGATCGAGTCAGACCGCGTGCAAGTAGGAAGCCCCATGCATGCACGACACAAGCTTGATGCATGCACCAGAGGGCTTACGCATGCTCAACACGACCGACGCATGCTCTAAAGCCCTAGGGCATGAGCAATGGCCTCTGCATGTGCGCCGACTCTCGCATACGCAATGGCTCATTTGCATGCATACCGGTTCCTGCGCATGCACAATCCGACCCTCGCATTTGTGATTTTTTCTTGCCGACCAAGCCAAATTTTTTTATAAATAGAATCCTCCAGTCATATTTTTCAAAACAAGTTTTTCCATGACATTTGCCAAAATTCTCACCAAGAGCTCTCATAACCGGAACCTCTGTCCAACTATACACTCAAAATAGCTTCTAAACACTCCAGATATACTGCTTTTACATTGTGTTGAATCATCAGTCCATTTTAGAATGTGTTTCTATTATGGACCCATATTATTATTATTATTATTATTATTATTATTATTATTATTATTATTATTATTATTATTATTATTATTTATTCTAACCTTTTGTTTTGATTTTATGAAATCAATGTGGAGACTCATTCTGATTTCATTAAGTCATCCGAACCTCCCATTCTGAAGCGACGAAGGTATATTTCTTAATCCTTTGTTCTTATTCTGAATCCTAAACCTGATTGGGAACTACCATATCAAAACTCATTTTTTTTCATTTAATAAAAAAAATGTGAACTTGATTAAGAACCTATCTTGTTAAATGTTTTTGTATAAAAATAATTAGCTTCTGAACCAAAAAACTCCAATTTCAAAACAACTCTCAACCCTTCGCGAGAAAGGAGAATGATGTGAGGTTTGATTCTTATTTCACAGGATACAATAGCCCATTCGAGCTTCAACTCCAAAAATCTTATTATTTATTTTATTTAAACCATTTTATTCTCATTATATTTGTTCTTGGAATATATATATATATATATATATATATATATAATCTCTTTTATTTTGTAATGTTATTTCTGCCATTATTTCTATTCCAATATGCCTGAATTATAGGAAATATGTGTCATTCATATGCCTTATGGCTAGAGAAGGAATCCCACTATATGAATTTTGCTATGTATTTATTTTTTCTTTTATTTTCATTATTCTATTTATTTATCTGCCTTTGAGGATGTGTGCTCTACCATGACTACATGAGAGACCCCTATTATTTATTTCACTATTTTTTTATTATTTTTATCATTTCCATAACCTTTCATTCATACCATTATTCTGATCATGCATCATTTTTAAAATCCTATAATTGTTCATGCACCATAACGTTATTGACATGCATACATGAAAACTATTTTTAACCAAATCCATATGATTTAGAGCTGCACGATGTAGAAAAATAAATATTTTTTCTAAAATTAAACTTGTATCAATCATGAACCCCTGAGTCCATCATTTGGTTCGAGACATGTGTCCTTTTTCCAAATGGGCAAATTAATTTTTTATGGAGTTAAAATGAAATTGCTTTCTTAATCACCATGGAATAAAACATTTTTCAAAAGTATTAAGTAGCGACTTAAACACACTTTACAACTGATGGGTCCATAAGAGATTCTCCTCACGTGAGATTCAACAATTGATGCCATGTGCAATTCGACCCTCCGTGGTTAGTTTCCTCGGACAAAAAGGCCGAGGCATGCTGACACTGTCCGGAGGTCGGGACCTCACAATAATATTAAATAAACAAATAAAATTTCTAACAACTCATTCCTCAATAATCCTTAATATAACACAAAATGGTTAAGTTTTATATAAAAAAAAATGAAAATATCATGCGGATAGAGTTGCCCTTTTGCACCAGAAAATCAAAAGTTGACTTTTTGTTTTTTTCCTCATGTATCAGTAAAACAGTTTTTTCCCCGAAAATGAAATGGTACTAAAGCATTTTTAAATTTTGAATAAAAATATCATAAAAGCTATATATATATATATAATTGAATAATACGATTATAAAGGCTCTTTATATAAAATTATAAGAGGGTTAAATATGTTTAAAAAAAATCTACACTTAATATACCGTAATCAATAAAATATTGGACAAAATATAAAAAAGAATCTTTTAGTTTAATACATTTGCAATTTAGGATTTTTCATAACAATTTAGAGTTTGTGATTCAATTTGTTAGTAAAATATGATTTTCATCCATTTTATCCTACATGGCACTGACGTGGCGTCATTTTTCACATGACATGTGTACGCTACGTCAGCATCACATCGAATGAAAATGTATAGAAATTCTATTTTGTTAACAAATTAAACCATAGACCCTAAATTACAAATGTATTGAACCACAAAACACTTTTTTGTACATACAATTGCATTATGAAATTATAACAAGTTTTAGGAAATATTCTAACAAATATTCTAGAGAATATTTTATATGTTATTCTAAAAAATATTACATCCCCTCAAAATGAAAGTAATGAAGTGTTGACCTTTTGAAGTTTGCTAACAAGATCCTGAAAATGCTGAGAAGAGTGAGCTTTAGTAAAAATATCTCCAGTTTGATCAATAAAGCATACAAAAATGAGACTATATTATGAAGAACATGGTGATTGACAAAATAACAATCATTATTAATATGTTTGGTTCGTTCATGGAGCACATCATTGTGAGCAATTTGAATAGCACCACAATTATCAAAATGTAAATCAATGGAAGAGGAGAACTCAATTCCCATATTATGAAGGAGCCATTGCAACCAAATCAGTTTAGAGGTAGTATTAGTAAGAGCTCGATACTCATATTCAATGCTTGATTTGGATACAACAATTTTTCTTTTTTACTTTGCTAGAAGATAAGAGAGTCTTCTAGAAAGAAGTAATAAACACAATGGGATCACTAACCCAATAAACATTATAGAAGAATTTCAATTCTATTGAAGATGAACTAGAAAAGTGCAGGCCATTAAACAAAGTACTTTTGACATATCATATTGCTGGATAGTGAATGATGCACATAGTAAATATAAACTGTTTGACTATATGAACTTTATAGACAATATTTGCTTAAGTGACCATAAGTGAGACAAGTCTTCCAACTAATTGCTTATAAAGAGTGGCATCTTTAAGTGGAGTATGTCACACCCTAATTTCAAGGGTTTGACAGTCCTAGGGCTTGTGTCAGGTGTCTCACTACCAAAACTAGTAGAACCCTCATCTCCAACTCGATTGTCCTTTATCTCTTTTGTTAACTCAGTTCATCATACACTGTGTAGTAATTTCGATAACCATAGGGTCACCTTTCCCAACAACAATACTTCACTTCACCTTGAATACAACTTACTTTGGCTAAGAGCAACTAACTAATTACTCATCCTTTCTAATTATTCATCCTTACTGTGTTATGCTTCCACAGCAAATCAAAAGGGCTCAGCTACAAAAGCTAGCTAATCCACTCCTCAGAACCAAAGCGAATTACGATCTTCCTAGTGTAGTACCAAGCAATAGAATAGTCTGATACAAGAGGCCCAGGAATGATTTTAAGATTATCACGTAGCCAAATCTGAAAGGCAAAACACACGAATTAGAAAACTTTCAAGATGTGCTAGAGAAGACAAGTATAAAGGGGATCTAAATACTTGAAGCAAAATCATACTAATGGACCAAGGCTCCCTTAAATGGAAGTAACGATCAAGGCTCAACAATGTCTTAGCTAAAATCATCCCCACAATTGGCCTACCCTCACCCATCTAGAGTATTAGCTTAGTTATCTTCATATACCCAAATCTAGTTGGGCCCATGAATATATAACCCGCAGTAAGTGCGAAAGCATAAGCCCTCAATCTCCTAGCCATCCAAATGGAGTCATCCTTTGACTCCTCCCAAAACATAAAGGCCAACACAGGTAAGTCGACCAAATTGTCTTTCACTAAAACTGAAGCAGCTTCTGTGCTCGAGTCCAACAACTTTTTCATATGCAATAGAAACAAAAACACCTCAAAAGTTGGACACATCTTGTCCATGCCAACTCCAAAGTGAAACACATGGTCAACGAGGTCCCAAAATCGTATACAGGCATTAAGAAAATCCCAGTCAATTTTCACACCCCTAAGGGTCCGTAGTGCAGACATATTGTATCTCCCAAGGCTGATCCTTTGCACTTTGTTCAATTTTAGACACCATTCATACATCATATGGCTGAAAAAGGGCTCCATGTTTGGAAAAAAAAAAAGAATCTAACATTTTCCTGAAAAATAATTTTATTCCCTAGTGATTTTCTAAATTTTCATAAAAGTTAAATAGAAATTCAATATACAAAACAAAATCTAAAATTGTTTTTCACAAAAGCCCACAACTGGGGCCCAAATATAGTCAAGCATAATCATGCATCACCCTTAGTATGCATCTCATATATCTCCCTCTGATTACTGGTATCATCCAACACATATCTTGGGGCATCCTCCCGAAGGTGTCTTCACCCCAATGAAAATGTATGACAACTACCCGTCAAAGCTCAAAATCTGACAAGCTTGGAGCCTTACATAACTCAACTAGGGGTGGGCATCGGTTCGGTTCAGTTTTTTCGGTTCGATTTTTTGAAAACCTGAAATACCAAATTATCATTTTACTGAAACCGAACCAATCCA
>CAOJBK010513555.1:0-14407 GCA_948294925.1 Codiaeum variegatum | reverse complement strand
AATCTGTGAAAATGAGTCGCCAAAATAATTTCCAGATCTATAAATAAAAATGATATAACTTCAAAATATATTAAATGGTTTTTTTTTTCTTTTAAAGAAAAATAAGAGATTTGTGGAAGAAGAAAAAGATGATGATTTGTGAATCTGGATCCACTCTTTGCGGGAAAAAATATAAAATTTCCTAGTTTAAAAAAGTCATTTAAAAGAATTAAATAAATATAAAAACTGTATTCAGAAATATTTTTCTAGCTAACTCTGCATGATTTTAAATATCGTCCTATCTGTTGTATATCATCCGTTTTGTATGGATTTATAAAGAGTTCAAAATTTTAAAAATCCATTATATTACAGTTAATATATGTTGAATTAATTTATTAATCATATTAAAAAATTCACGATTAAGATGGCCGATTTAATCTAATTTGATTTAATGCAAATGGGTCTTAGCCAACGTTAGGATTGAGCAGCTCTGGTTGAGCTGGAACTACCCTGCACAGAGAAGACAATGGTCAAGGTTGGGCGGACGTTGTGTCCGGCGATAACCCTCCGACGCTCTAGTCAGTGATGGGTATTGAACTCAAATGGAACAATGTATGTTGTTAGGTAGTGAGAAATGTATTGAGTGATCTTATCTTACCTAGTATGAGTTGCTGAGATCTATATTTATAGGGTGAAAACCCTGTCAAAGAGGACACGTGTCAGCTCCGGGTATTTTGCAGTGTACCTCTCCATGGAGTATGTGACACCTGTCTGTTGAGGGACCCGAACCCCGAAGGTCACTAAGGGACAAAGCTTGTTGTGAGCCTTGGGTTCATGTAGGACAGGGTACTATAGGGTTCGACCAGGATCTAAATATGTTGTTGGGGTCGAACCAGGCCAAGGCTGAGCAGTATCAATTGTCTCCTTAAAGTGTCAGCACTCGAAGGCTTCGCAGCTCAAAGAGTGCTTAGTTGAATATGATAGGCTCGCTGATGGGGGCCTTGGGCTCGCTGGTGGAGGCCATGGGCTCGCTGGTGGAGGCCTTGGGCTCGCTGATGGGGTTTGTGATTAGACTGAAGAGATGCTTCACTGTCTTTTCTGTGACCTTTCAGCAGGCTTGGATGGGACCGTTACACTTCTCAAGTAACAACTCCATTATTGCGGTCTCTCCCTGTTCGCCACGTGGAGGGGCGTCTCCAAGAGTAATGACGAGCATTAAAAGGTCATGATGAGCATTTAACTTTGCCTTTTCTTGGGTTTGCCACATGGCAGTCGTTTCCCTAGACTCTTAAATGCCTTCATTTTTTCATATAAAAAGGCCATCTGTGGTAACTTTTTCCCCACTTCTGCTCTTTGTTTTCTGTCGTTATTCTGCCAATTTTCTTGCACACTTGCATTCTTCTTGTTCTTTCTTCTTTCCAGACTTCAATCTTTTACAATGGCACCACCACAAAAGCAAACTAAAAAACACTGGCTGGAGGTGGAAAAGCCTCAGAAACAAAGCAAGGCTCAAGACACTGAGTCTTATGTCAATGGCACTATCAAGCCACACAGGAAGGACATAACTCCCATGAAGATCAGATTGGGTATTTTCCAAGAAAACATGGATGCCATGGCTAGCAGTATCCACGTAGAGCTTCCCCCTCTGAATGCTAGGATCTTCTCCACCACTACTGCCATAGAGTTGCCTAAGGGTGAGCGAGAATATGTGTGGTATTGTGACCACAGGATCAGGGGTCTGCTACTCCCTCCAGAACCCTTTTCCATCCGCTGCTTTGAATACTTCAAGGTAAATCCCATGATGCTGACACCGAACTCCATTGAGGACCTGCATTGCTTTGAGATGGTCTGCAATCTACTGGGGATCAGCCATCTGAGCCCCAAGATGTTCTAGGCCTTCTTCAACTTGGCATGTTCATCCGAACCATATATCTGGTGCTTCCAGAATAAGCCCCTCCGGAATCTATTTGGGGCGAAGGAGAATAAGGTGGATGACTGGAAGAATAAATTCTTCAGTGTCCGGGTATTGAAGGCGATCCAAAAGGGGCAGTTTAACTTCGGGTTCCCTGGGGAGTATAGGGGCCTACCGAGGGTGGAGAAGTTGGACAAGAATCTCACCCTTGCTGATGCTCGGGGGATCTGGGCCCTGGCAAACTGCGGTCGGCTATTCGACCGTTCAAAGATGATGGACTCATCCTACCTTCAGGAGGTGAGTGGGTGTGCTTCTCTACCTCGCATAGTGAGCCGAGTCTCTGGTAAGCTTTTTTACTTCATGCTTTGAATTTTTATTTTTTTCAAACCCGAGATTCTCTTTTACAGAGCCCTTGTCAGATCAAAAGGCAAGGGTCGTATTGAGGGAGGTGGCCCAGGCAATGGAGGCTGCCTTCCCTGAGTTGTCCGGACAGCAGATTCGGCCGGTGGACAACAAAACACTTCTACCAATCCGGTGCTTCAAGACCGGGTGGCTTCAGAAGCGAACCCTTGAAGAAAATCAAACTACCATGACAGCTATAAATCTCAATGTTGCGGTGAAGAGGCACTGGTATCTGAAGAATTTCAAGGCCGGTTATGAACACCTGGAGTCGTCCTCCAAGCGTGACCCCTTCGCTCTTGTTGTGGCTGTGAATGATAAGGAAGAAGAGGTGGCTGGGCCATTCGATGATGAGGTGCAAATGGATGAACTAGAAGAGTCTCCTGAGGTACCTTTGGTCCGAAAGAGGTGGCCATCTCCCATTGTTGGGTCATCTGGGGCGAGGCCAGAGAAGAGAAAGTTGAAGCAGCTTCGAAGGGCAATGGAGTCACTTTGGAAGGGTAAGCCTCAGAATTATGAGCTCAGTGTCCGAAGCGACCTGGAAGATAGGCTGGTGAGGGAGCATGTTGAGTTCGCCCAAGTCTACGAGCAAGTGATGAGCTTCCTAGATGAGGTGGTGCCTAACTTTGGCCAGTTTCACAAGATAGTCAGCCAGTACTTCCAACATGTGATACTAGTCAAGGATGGGGCAATGCTGGTGGCTCAGTACAAGTGCTTCCTAAGGCTAAGTCCTATCGAAGATTTTAAGAAGCTGGCGCAATGGAGCACCTTGACCCCGGTTGACATATCCAAGGGTGTTAAGGCTGCAAAGTCCTTGGAAGCTTCTGTGGTGTGGGGTTCATCTTCAAAGATGCTCCTTACTACTCCAGTCTCCGAGCCAGCTGCTCCTGTGGAGGCTCCGGCTCCTAAGCCTTCACCTGAAGGTATAACTTGCACTTTTTCTTTGCATTTTTTTATCTAACACTTGTACTTTTTTGCCTTATGTAGCTGAAGGGGCGGATGCTAGTACCTATACCAGTTTGGTCCCTATTGTGCCTGAGCCTGTCTTGCCCGAGTCTACGATCCTGAGGGGCTTGATGGAGGAGGGCTCGTTTGAAGCCCTGGAGGCAATGATCCGGCAAGCCCGGCCTTCCGAGGCTGCACCACCCATTAAAGCAGCTGGGATGATACTACCTGAAGAGGCTATTAGGGACGTTGCTGAGGTCAGGGATGATCCATTTGAAGCCCCTATAGGCAGGGAGAGGGTGCACATTGACTTGTGCAGTGAAACCCTCTCCATCCTCTCGGCCTATGGGGGGAACGGCCTCGACTTCCCCTCTGATCTGCCATTAGAGGATGGCTCATCTAGGCTACCGAGCTTGGTCTTCTCAAGACACCAAGTTCCTCATGCCCTTAAGGTAAATCACTTGTTATTTGCATAATTTTATTTTGTTTTGCTTCATGCTTCTAACCTTGTCTCTTTCTTCTTTTCAGGAGGCAACAGAACACTTCAATAGACTGTTGCAAGAATTGGAGAAGAGCAAGGCTTCGAATGAAGCTTTAGAGAAGCAACTTTGGGAGAAGGACGAGGCTATGCTGGCTGAGAGGGAAGCCTCGACTGTTCGCCTTGCTGGGATGGAGAAAGAGAAGAATGAGTTGGTGGAGGCCAACACCAATCTGTGGGGCTGGACTGAGATGCTGGAAGATGAGAATGCAGAGCTCGAGGGGCGACTTAAGCAATCCTCCCATAAAGCTCGTAGCTCAAGTGAGGTGGCAGATATTTATGTGAAGAAGTTGGACGCATTGATTGAGAAGCTGCCCAACTTATTGAAGGACGAAGTTCACCATTTTGCCTAGTCTCAGTTCTTCAGAGGTTGGCATAATGTCGAGGTTTTCCAGAGGGGTGCTCAATTCTACAACAGGGCCTTGTCTTCGATCTTTGAAAAATTCCCCTAGGCAAGGTCTCATTTCAACCCGCTGGATGAAGGAAGCATGCCCACCATCGAGCTCTCAGAATACATTAATGGTATGGTGGCTCCAGACTTATCTTTCCTTGACTGGGTGCCTCCAGTGTATGACAAGTCTAAGGAGATTCGTCCAGCATCCCCCTCGCAATTTAATGAAGATCAGCTCTCCATCTCTAAGCTGCTCGAGCTTGCTCATCCCAGAGCCAGTTCTTCCCAACCCCCTCCTCCTTAGGGCTAGGTTTTTGTATAGCTTGTAATATACTTTGTAAATTTTTTCCATTTGTAGAATTTGCTGTAATTGTATATACTGTGGCTTCGCATTTTTTGAATTTCTTCTGTATAATTTTTGTATACTTGTAAAAATTTGCAAGCCATTTTTACGCAATAAAATGAACTCTTTTTTTTTTCTTCATAGTCTCGATTTACATTCTTTCAGTTTCACTTTTACTATTCTTTATTGTTTTTCTTTGACTTTGCTTGTCAGCTTTGCTTTCATTCTTTTTCTTGCTTAGGCTTCGTTAAGTGTATACCAACCCCTTTTTGCCTTAGTTTTTTTTTTGAAGTGATGCTTGATATATATCTGCCACCACCTGTAGTATAGCTTCGCCTGTAGCTTTGCTATTAATTTTTGCCAGCCAAAGCTAGACTTAGGTGCCCTTGTTAGAGGGTCTTCTGCTAGTCAAGACTGGTCTTAGGTGCCCCCCTTAGAGGGTCTTTAGTCAGCGAAGCTGGTCTTAAGTGCCCCCCTCAGAGGGTTTTTTGCCATTTAAGTTGGTCTTAGGTGCCCCCCCTTAGAGGGTCTTTCGCCAGTCAAGCTGGTCTTAGGTGCCCCCCTTAGAGGGTATTTTGCTAGTCAAGCTGGTCTTAGGTGCCCCCCTTAGAGGGTCTTTTTCTAGTCAAGCTGGTCTTAGGTTCGTTGCAGATTCTTCCAACTTCTAGGGGTTTCGTGCCATTTGTTATTGTTGGTTTTGTCACTTAGTTGTTTTAGGCGCCACCTTTGGACTTCGAGGCTTCGTTGTTCCTTGTAGCTTCCTTGTTGCTTTAGGATTTCTAAGGTCTTACCTTCGATATTCCTTGGGTTTATAGCACCTTTAGGGCATAGTTAATGTTTGAGTTTGGGCTTCGCCGTGCCCCCCTTGGAGGGTCTTTGGCCAGTGAAGCTGGGCTTTGCCGTGCCCTCCTTTGAGGGTCTTTTTCCAGTCAAGCTAAGCTTGGTGCCTCATCTCATAGAGGACTTAGTGCCCCCCCTGGAGGTTCTTTCGCCAGTAAATCTGGGCTTAATGCCTCATCTCATAGAAGAATGGGTGCCCCCCTAGGAGGGTCTTTCACCAGTAAATCTGGGCTTAGTACCTCATCTCATTGAGGTCTTAGTGCCCACCTGGAGGGTCTTTCGCCAGTAAATCTGGGCTTAGTGCCTCATCTCATAGAGGTCTTAGTGCCCCCCCTAGAGGGTCTTTCGCTAGTAAATCTGCGCTTAGTGCCCCCCTTGGAGGGTCTTTGTCCATTCATGCTGAGCTTCGCTGTGCCCCCCTTGGATGGTCTTTTGCCAGTCAAACTGGGCTTTGCCGTGCCCCCCTTGAAGGGTCTTTGGCCAGTCAAGCTGGGCTTCGCCACGCCCCCCTTGGAGGGTCTTTTACTAGTCTAGACTGGCTTCACCTCTTCTGGCTTCTTGGGTTACCTCGAACCTGTGCCCCCCTTGAGGGGTCCTTCACCAGTCTAGCTGGGCTTAAAAAATTTTTGCAATACTTAGAAGCAATTAAATTAGTAGAAAACATGTATATGTATATCAACATGTAGTTTTATTTTTTATCATGAAAAGTACAGTTTCAAGTGTTGTACATTCCATATGTGGGGTACTTCCCTACCCTCCATGGTGTGTAGCTTGTAGGCTGCTGGGCCAATGGCTTGTACTACTTGGAATGGGCCTTCCCAGTTGGGTGCCAGCTTTCCCATGCCTTCGCATTTGCCTATGGCTTCTAGGCTTCGTATAACCAGGTCTCCTGCTTTAAACATCCCGTTCTTGACCCTTTGGTTGAAATAGTTAGCAACCTTATTCTTGTATGCAACCACTTTGATGCACACACTCTCTCTAAACTTATCAAGAAGGTCTAGGTCGATTCTCCTCTGTTATTCGTTGCTTTCTTCACCACAAAAGTATACTCTGCCAGTGGGTTTCCCAATGTCTACTAGAAGTACTGCCTTAGTGCCGAATGTGAGGGCAAAAGGCGTCTTGCCTGTTGATTCCTCGAGGGTAGTTCTGTAAGCCCATAGCATGTGGCATAGTTGCTCCCATAGTTTCTTCCATAATCTTCTAGTTTTTTCTTCAACCCTTGGACAATGGTTCGGTTGGTGACTTCAGTCTGCCCATTTGATTGGGAGTGGGAGACTGAAGAGAAGTGCTGCTTTATGTTGAGGTCTATACATAGGTCCCTCATTTTGGCATTGTCAAACTGCTTACCATTATTATTGATTATTTGGTGTGGCACGCCAAACCTGCAAATGATGTTCTTCCATAGGAATTTCATCACGTTCTCTGCTGATTGTTGCAAGGGCTTCGACTTCAATCCATTTGGTGAAGTATTCTACTACTACGAGGAGAAGTTTTCTTTGGCCAGTGGTTGTGGGGAGTGGTCCCATTATGTCCATCCCCCAAGTGGCGAATGGCCACGAGCCATATATGGGCACTTGTTCAGCAGCTAGAACTTTATACAAGTTGGCAAATTTTTGGCATACCTGGCATCTTCTGACTAGAATCATGGCATCTGCCTTCATGGTGGGCCAACAGTATCCCTGCCTTATTGCTTTAGCTACTAACATCTCCCCTCCTATGTGCATTCCATAGGCACCTTCGTGCATCTCCCTCAAGACATACTTAACTTTGCTGGGGGTAAGGCACCTGAGCCAGGGTAAAGAGAAGGCTCGCTTGTAGAGGACTCCATCATATAGTGAGAAATGTGAGCTCCTCCACTTGATCTTCTTCGCTAGCTTCAGGTTGGTTGGGAGTTCACCCTTCTCTAAGTAGGCTATAATCAGATCCATCCAGCAGGGTTCGGGCTCAACACATATGATGGCTTCTAAAGTTTTTGTGGAAGGGCAAGCCAAAGCCCCTAAGAATACTCTGCTGGGGATGTCCATTGAATGAGCTACAGCTAACTTACTCAAACTATCTGCCTTGGTGTTTGCAGCTCTTGGGACTTTTCTGAACTTAATCTTTATCCCTTTCTCCTTCATCTTCCTTAACTGTGAATCTATCTTCTCTAGGTATTTGACCATATCTGGGTGGCGAGCTTTGTACAAACCCTCAACATGGCCCAATACTAACTGTGAGTTGCTATAGATGTACAGTGTTTCAACATGTAAGAGTTCAGCCACAAAAAGGCCTTGAAGGAGGGCTTATACTCAGCATTATTATTGGTTGTAGGAAAGTCTAGCTTTAAGATGAATTTAATGAGGAGTCCCTCTTCATTCTTCAGCATTACTCCTACTCCACTAGCTTCTTTGCCACTTGCTCCATCAACAAACAGGTCCCACTTGGCCTTCGGGCTCGTGGATTTGGGCTGCCCCTCAGGCTCACTATCTGTTAATTCCCTAGCTAGGAATGATCCTTCAGAAATGAAGTTTGCCAAGGTTTATGCTTTGATGGCTCTTCGAGGCCTATACTCCAGGCCATATCCTCCAAACTCTACAGCCCAACATAATAGCCTTCCTAAAAGCTCTGGCTTGTGTAGCATTTTTTGTAAGGGCTTGTCAGTGACTACCACCCCTTGGTGCTCTTCTAGATAGACCTTTAACTTCTTGCAGGATAGGAGTAGAGCATACACCATCTTCTCGAGTGGGCTGTAGTTCAATGCTACTTCCTGGAGTACCTTGCTGAAATAATACATTAGCTTTTGGACATTCATCTCTTCTCTCACCAACATTAAGCTAACTGCATGCTACGTGCTGAGAGGTATAGCAGAAGCTCTTCACCTTTGACGGGTCTTCTCAGGACCTATTCTGATGTGAGGAAGGCCTTCAAGTTATCCATGGCTTGTTGATAATCTTGAGTCCATTCGAAGGTGGCACTCTTTCTGAGCTTTTTGAAGAATGGGAGGTACTTCTCCCCTGATTTAGACATGAACCTGTTGAGAGCCATCAGCCTTCTTGTTAGCTTTTGAACTTCTTCGACTGATCTAGGAGGGTTCATACTAGGATGGCTCGGACCTTGTCTGGGTTTGGTTTAATCCTTCTGGCATTGACTTGATAGCCTAGGAATTTGCCTCCATTAATGAAGAAGGCACACTTTTCTGGATTCAGCTTCATTCCATAGGCATTCATCACACTGAACACTTCCTTCAGGTCTTGCACATGTTGCTGGAAGCTCATGATTTTCACCACCATGTCATCCATATAGGCTTTAAGGTTCTTCCTAATTTACTCTTCAAACATGTGGTTGACGAGCCTTTGATATGTGGCTCCAGCATTCTTAAGCCCAAATAGCATGGATACATAGCAGTATGTTCCCCTCTCTGTGATGAATGAAGTCTTCTCCTCGTCATCTTCTTCCATTTTGATCTGGTGATAGCCTTGCTTGGCATCAAGAAGAGAAAAGTAGTTGAAACCGGCTGTGGAATTTACCAGCTTATCGATCATAGGCAATGGATAGGAATCCTTTGGGCATGCCTTATTTAGATTGGTGAAATCCACGCACATTTTGTGGCCTCGGATTTCCTTCCTGACTAACACCACATTGGCTAGCCATTATGGGAGCTGCACTTCTCTGATAAAGCCAGCTACAAGTAGCTTTTCAATTTCCTCATTAATTATGGCTTGCCTCTTAGGCCCAAAGCACCTCTTCTTCTGTTTGACAGACCTATAGGCATGGTCTACATACAACTTGTGAGTGATGACCTCTGGGCTGATCCCTGGCATATCAGTGGAGTTCCAGGAAAATGTTTTCATATTGTCAGCCAGGAATGCCTGTCCCTACACTTTCTCTTCCGAATCTAGTGCATAGTTGATCTGTAGGATTCGGCCATCCTCATTGACTTGGCAGGGCTCGAGCTTCTGGGTAGATTCACCCTTGGATTCAGCTAGGACCTCGTGAGGAAGTGTCTCTACCATATTCACCTCATTGAGCTCCAGAGAGATGGCTTTCCTTTTCTTCTCCATTGTGAATGTCATCTTAGGGGCTGCATCCCCATAGATGTGTAAATCCGAACCATTAGGGAGAGGAATTGTCAGTCTGCCTCTTCTGACACTAACTGAGGCATCTAGGTCCCACAATAATGGTCTCCCTAGCAACACATTATTTTCCATATATAGCTTAGTCACCACAAATATGGCCTTCACTGCTACTGCTTTTGGGGCTCGGCCTACTGTCACAGGAAGCTCTATCGTACCCACAGCTAGGATGATAACTTTGTTGAGGATTCAGTCTGGTACCTCCAGAGGTTGAATAATTGAGCTATCAATTTCCATCTGCATAAATGCTTCCCACTGCAGGGGATTCACCGAGCTTCCTGTATCAACAAAGATCCTCCTGACCCTGAAATTGGCCACTATTATAGAGATGACTATGGCTTCAGCCTTTGTAGTGACTCCGCTGGTTAAACTAGAGGTGGGTTGCTTTGTACCATTGAAATATACAAATTCAGATGGTTCATGGGTTTTGGCCAGTTCCTTCTCCTTCCTTCGACTCAGAGGAACCTCTTATGGGCCTCCTGTGAGGCATAAGATGTCTCCTGCTACTCCATCTTCGATTGGAACTGGCTCTACCGGGTTTACTAGCCCGACTCTGTCATTCCTCCTAACATAGTTACTGAGGTAGCCCTACTTAATGAGCCTTTCAATCTCTTCTAGGAGGGATCTATAATTGTCAGTTGTTTGCCCATGAGTATTATGGAATTTACACCATAGAGATCTGTCTCTCTTGGCTGGATCTTTCATAATGGGCTTTGGTCTCTTCTAAATATCCTTGTCTTGGAATGCTGCAAAAACCACCTTGGGCTTGGCATTCAATGGTGTAAGCTTGGAAGGATCAAACCTTTCCCTCCTTAGAGGTTCGATATATCTATGCTGAGGATTCGGCCTATTAGGGGTTCCACCTCTGGGTGGCAACTCTTCTTTCTTCGCTTTCTTTTGGGATGATCCTCCCTCTTCTGGCTTTCTTCTCTTGAAAAATTTGCTCTCCTTGAAAGCATCATCCTGCTTGATGTATTCCTCGACAATAGCCATGGCTTTGTTTAAGGTCCTGGGCAAACTCCGAACCAAGGCTTTGAAGTAATCCTGGTGGCTAGTGCACTTCTGTAGGGCTTCAATTGCTTTAGGTTCATTTATGTCAGTCACCTTCAGTGTTTCTCTATTGAACCAGGCAATGAAGTCCATGAGTGATTCATCCAAACCCTGCTCTACCTACTCTAAGGCTCAGGTCGGCGTTGGTATGGAAATGCTGGCTGAGAACCTTTTCACAAATAGATTCACCATACTCCAAAATGAATCTGTACTGCCCTTGGGCTGGCTGTCATACCACTTCACTGTAACCCCTCCTAGAGTGCCCCTGAAGGCTCGACAAAGCGCCTCATCCCTGGTGGTTTGTAGCTCCACCGAATGTTTATACTCTAGGACTTGGGCCTTTGGATCTTGGCTCCTATCATATTTGTCAACTCTGGGCAGCTTGAACTTATCAAGCATCTATAATTCCTCTATGTGCATGACGAATGGAGACCTAAGGTGTAAGGAGAAGTCTCTCCTTCTGTCTGGCTTCGGGCCTGCCATTTCTTCTCCCTTAGGGTCACTCTAGACCCATGGTGGCTCGAGGCCTCCTATTCTTCTCTTCTGGGGTTTGCATGCCTGCTTGCATGTTCCTGTCTTTGTTATGAACCCCTGTCAAATCTGCTCTGTCGATCCTCTCCTCTCCCATTGGCAGCAAATCTGTCTCCTACTGCCTCCCTATCTTCCCCCTGTCTCCTTCCACTCCTATCATCCCTCCTATTCTCCCTATCTGGTACTTTTAGGGCAGATCTATTCTTATTCCTCTCCTCAGCAGGCCTTGCTACTGATACATCAGTTGGGACATTAGCATTCTCTGCTGGAGGATTGATATCCACTCTAACTGGTGGGTCAAACCTTTGTACTGCTTGGAGAGGTACAACTAAAGAAAAAAGATTGATGATCAAGCCTTGTAAGGCACCTACCAAATCTAGCATTGCCTGAGGAAAAATGGATTGTGAAGCTGGTGTAAAAGGGCTTGGAATCTGAGATTGGTTCATGAAACTTTGAAGCCTTTGTAGGGAAGCAGCTATATTAGCTAAAGCTGCAATTGGATTTTGGTGGGTTAGAGGTGTGTTTGCTGCTAGGTTTGTGGTGGTAGGAGGAGGAGGACTATCCTCTACCATGCGGGTTTCATCGCGGGTATGTTCCATTATGAGAGTTTTGAGATGTGATATAGGCTTTGAGAATGTGTTTGAAAGGGAACTGCTAATCGGTTCCCACAGATGGCACCAAATGATGCGTATGGGTCTTGGCTAATGCTAGGATTGAGTGGCTCTAGTTGAGTTGGGACTTGCCTGCATAGAGAAGTTAATGGTTAGGGGTGGTCGGACGTTGTGTCCGGCAATAACCCTCTGACGCTCAAGTCAGTGATGGGTTTGAACTCAAATGGAACACAATGTGTGGTGTATGGTTATAAGGAAAGGATTGATTACCTCGTTAGAGTTGCTGAGGTCTGTATTTATAGGGTGAAAACCCTATTGAAGAGGAAACGTGTCAACTCTAGGTACTTTGCAGTGTACCTCTCCATGGGACCTGTAACACCTGTCTGCTGAAGGACCAGAGCCCCAAAGGTCACTAAGGGACAAAGCTTGTTATGAGCCTTGGGTTTGGATAGGACTGGATGCTATAGGGTTCGATCAAAATCCAATGGTATTGCTGGGGTCGAACCAGGCCAAGGCTGAGTGGTATCACTGCCATAGCCCAATCGTCTTTCTCAAACCGTGACCATAACCAGCCCGACCCCTTTACCCGATCAGACTTCAACCCGAGCCACCCTCATCATCTCTAATTGATCAACCCGAACCTTTAACAAACCATCACCCTCACCAGATTTTCACCCCCAAATGACACGTTCACACAAAAATCATCTCTCAACCCTTCTCCTCAACCATTCTCAACTTGCCGCAAAACCCAAACCCTTACTACATTGCACTTTTTTTCCGAGTTAGGAGTGAAAAATTAAAAGAAAAAAAAGGAATTTCTGCTCAATAAAATTAGTGGGAAATGAAGGAAAGTCACGCAGCGGAAGTAAAAAAAAAATAAATCGAAAAGATTCGATTTTTTAATTTTAAAATTTTTGAAAAACTTATGTATTTGTTAAAACTCTTTTGACAAAAGATTTAGAAATTTTCAAACTCTTTAAAAATTAGTTCTATATTAAAACTCTTTTAACATAAATGGTTTAGTCATTTATCAAACTCTTTGATAAATATTTAAACCTAGATTTAGACCAACAACTTCAACTAAGGATATAATTACCAATTTACAAAGAAAGGTTAGCAACATCAAATACCTCTCGCACTCCTTCGTTAAGCTCTCCAAATATAAAACCTCTAGCTTGAGACACACCTAACATTTTCCAAAATCTTGATATACTTTTCTTTTTAAGAAGTTTGAACCTTATCTCCTTTGGTTGTCCAAATTTTGATTCTTACTTCTTTACTTGGGAACTTGAGACTAATGAATTGGTTTTGGATTTACAAGTTCTTCCACATTCATTTCTTAAAGGGAAATAGAAGAAGAGTTTGTGCTTGAAGAACTCTTCTTCAAAAACAAACTCTTTCTCTCTCTCTCTCTCTCTCTCTCTCTCTCTCTCTCTCTCTCTATTTTCTGTGAGTTTTAAGTTTTTTCTCTCTAACTCTTAGAGATTTTCTCTCTCAAACCCAATGAAAAAGATAATAAATAGTATCAGCTTTAGATTATGTTGAGTGTGTTAGGAAAAAGATGATAACCTACTCAATTATATACCCATACTTTTTCTTTCTTTTTTCCTTAAATTAAGGAGAAGAATAGGACAAGCATGGTCACCTTTTCTAATTAACTTTTGACTAGTCAACTAGTTTAGGCATATAATTAGTAGGAGTCACTTTAAACTTTAATTGACCACATCTAATATGGATTAAGCTAACATCTTATGTCAAGTTTAATTATTTTTTATGTTTGTCAAAAACCATTTCAATTAATCATGTTAATTTATATCTCATACAAATTATGACTTAATTAAAATTATCTCTTTGTGAATTAAACTTCAAGACATGTTAGGGTGTTTGTAAATTTATTTACAAGTTTAATTCAATTATCATTAATAATTAATTAAACTCTTTAGTTAATCATTAATATAATTCAAGCTATGGGAATTACTATATGGTGTGTGACTAACTAAGTTCATGTTCTAATTAGCAATTGGATAAATAAAGAAAATTCTTTTATTTCTCTAACTGTGTAAACCCTTTATCACACTTAGCTTCATAAGTCATGAGTGATGCCTAAATTGCATATCATGACTACCTAATTAGAAATAAATGTCAATGATCATATCCTTTATATTGCATGGAACTCTTAATCATAATTACCGTGTACTCGAATCCCTTCATTATATATTCCCGATCTTAGCTAGGGTCATGGAATGTGATGTGTATTTTCAGAGCTTATTTTTTTCTTTCTGTTTATATATTTTAATGCTCAGTTTTCACACCTGCAAGTGTATGGAATCATATCAAGTAATAAAAATCGGTAAGTCCCGGTATCGTTCTCCCAAAGGAATTCCTTGCAATTCGTTCAACCAATCACCAACTCAATCTTCTATTCTATTGTCTAGCCAGCAATACTTTGAAATTTTATTAACTAAGAAATTAAAATAACAAATACTTAATAAAATGCAGAGAAACTTGCAAATCAATTAAGGAAACTAAAATAGATTTTTAAAATAATCTACCTAGACTTCGACTCATATTACTCAAATTGCATGGTCAATCAACACATCAACGAATGTAACAATTAATCATTAAGTGGGATTTTTCATCAATTCTAGGTTTAAATCTTTCTCAAGAAATTAAACCCCTAATTCCTAAGTAATAAGATGGAATCTCTTCTCAATCCTATTCAATTAGAAAAAGCATGAAGATCTAATGAAAAATAT
>CAOJBK010513279.1:0-11293 GCA_948294925.1 Codiaeum variegatum | reverse complement strand
TATATACATTTGATACTAGAAATGTTTTCACTTAAAGAACATATATATTAAAGTCAGATAGGTTTTCGTTTACATTCACATGCTGAGTGTAAGTTCTAGGGCATACACTACTAAAAGATACCCCATCAATTACCACTTGAGGGTTTTTCTCGAGGGTAATTGTAGTAGTTCCAACCTACCCTTCATCTTTTGATGGTGGACTCTTCTCAATCATCTCCCCTTTTTGAGTGAAACTCTCCCCTTTTGATGTTGGCACCTAAAATTAAGTTTTAGACTTAAAAATATAAATTAATTAAGTTAATTGGTTGAAGGCCCAAAAAAGTTTGATTTTTGGATTTAATGGCCCAAGGAATCCCCAAGTTCGACTGAGAAGCCCATATGATCAGTGACTCAACATTAGGTTATTGGAGAATTCTAGAGCTATGAGTCTTGTAGGCAAAGCATGCAATGTACTATAATCGTACATTTATTTTCTAAGGTGACTACTGACCTTTTATATTCTGGTTGAGGAGCTGGTGCCTAAGAGTATTAAGTAACAATGGCAGACACCAACACAACAAGACTCATCATTATCAAACAACTCAAAGCAATCAACACAATAATCAATCAACCAAAATAGTTATCAACTTCTAATATGCAATTTTAAGTTTATATTTTATCATTTTTTCAAGCAATGTTTTCTTTAATTGTATTCACCTTTTTTTTTTTGTTTTCTTCAACATTTCAATTCACTGTAATAGTTAATTTTCAATAAATCACTACAACATGTTTGCACTCTTCAATTCTAAATTTTATTTTTATTTTGCACTGTAAATTTAGTAAAATTCAAATAAATTATTGTAAAAAAGTTTAGAAATCTACATTGTTTTATTAGAAGTCAGAATTCGTACAATTTAAAAACTTCTGCTCTAATATATCCACATGTCTGAAAAAAATAAATGCAATAGTAGCCATTATTTTATTCGTTAGATATATAATATTAGAGACTTGTTTATATAATATGTTTATAATATTTTATCTATGAATTATAAACATGCATTGAATGTATCCAAAGGTAACTCTATGTCATTGGCCTAAAAAAAAAAAAGTAACCATATGAATTGAGAATCCCTGTATGGGCCACAAAGATATTGCATCCACCCATCACAACTTCATTTGTATTGTTGGCATAGCTGTGGAGCGGGTAGATTTTTTTTAGTGGAGAGTAGTTGGATCATATGCCTTCACTTTATTAATAAATTATGTTGTCGCCCTTGGTATAATGTAATTATTCATTTTATTATTATAATATAATATTTATTTAATTATTTATCACAATCTAGATATAAATTATATATAAAAGTATGGAGGAGGACATACAAAATTATATGACTGCCCCCTTATTTTTTTAAGCTTAAAATTATTTTGGTAAATTAAACTAATAGATAAAATAAAATAAAAATTGTAGAATTTAGCCTTCTTAAACACAATTACATGAAAAGCCTTATAAATTAGAGATACAGTTTGTTTAGGAATTAAATAATAACTATAATTGCAATTTCATGTAGGGATTGAGAATATCTTAAAAAGATGAATAAATATCAATTTTAAATTTAATAAAATGAAATAAATAAAAAAATTAAATAAATATCAATTGTATATTTATGCATATTTAGATTATTTATAAAAAATAATCTTGGGATTAAGGTTTTGTTGAGTTGAGTTGAGTTGTAGATTTTTTATAAAAAAGAAATATATTTTTTAAATTTGACAAGTATATTATTTGACATTTAATTTATCATTTAGGATTTATTTAATAATTAAATTAATTACTAAATAAAATTATTATAAGTCCAATTTAATTAAAACTTACTAATTATTCATGTCTACAAATGCCCAATCGAAACTTGTTCGCATAACTATTTAGAAACGATCATGTCTCAAAATTTTTTGCTTGACATTATTGATGAAAAAATTTAATTTAAATTATTAAAAGTATACAAATACTTTTAAAAGATTAAATTATGTAATTTGGGCTTTAAAATTTTGAGAAACTCGAACAATTTCACCAATTTTAATTTAATGGGTCATATGTATGGATTCGTAGCTTGGTCTTCATTCTTGTTTGACCCATCAAAAGTCAAATTTCCACTTGTAAAATTTCTTTTTTTTTCCAGTGAATTTTTCTTGATGCGATAGGATTTTCTTTAAGTAAATATTCTAATTTAGGATTACTTTTTTTTCTTTGTGAATTTGACTTTTCAATTTAAAAAAAAAACCGTTTTATCTTCCAATTTAAGGTAGAGGTAGAAAATTTCCTAAAAAACGTTTGCTTGAATAAATTGGAATCTATTAACTCTATATAAAGAGTGATGAGAAAAACAAATTGTCCAAAAATTGAAGCTCCTTTACGAATCAAGCTTGGTTGAAGAGCACTTTAAGTTATCTATCATCATCTTTTTATTTTTGAGCTTAACCATACTGAATTATTATTATTTCTTCTATGTTCTGGCACTTGTCTTCTTGGAGCTTGGAAACATCTCGAGACGTTTATGACATCAAGTCTGATACCATTACTTCTGCAAGGGTCACATTGCTGCAATTTGTACTTCATGCTTCACAACCTTCATCTAGTCCTCTTTAATTATTGAAACATCACATCAATAATGGGGACTCTTCATGGACATCTTTTTCTTCATTCTTGGGAAAAACTACATATATCGAGTGGTATTGGCAGTGGGCTGAAGATGTTCTGACAAGCAACATTCATCCACTAAATATTGCAAGGCTTTGTGATGTTGTCTATGCTTCTCTCTTGACTTATGCCTGCAAGTTGAACATCATGCATGGCTTTTGTGAGCATTGGGATCCATCCACAAATTCTCTTTACACTGTGAATAGAGAAGAATCCATCTCTTTGTGGGACTCGAACACATTAGGTGGTTTGCCTATTTGTGGTTCCTTCTATGATGAAGTTATTCCATCGGCTGAAGAATTGAATGGGTTTGATCAAAATGGGAAAGCTCATCCACCTCATAATTGTAAGTACTTGTTTCTTGCTTCAATCAAAAGTGCAAAAAGATTGGAGATTGCTATGAGATGACTATTGTTGATTTGGTGAACTTCTGGTTTTGCGGGCCTTCAAGATACAAGGAACCCCCTAAGAGAGACAGTAAAAAGAGGGCAACACATCCAAGGGATGCTCATAATCTAGAGGGTCTTATCGATAAGACTTCACTTCATCCAAAAGAATGGAAAATGCCTTTCTCTTCTCTTTATATAGAGGTTGATGCTCGAGAAGAAATCTACTTGGCAACTTTTCTTTCTTGTTGGCTATTCAAATTTGTGCTTCTAAACGGTGATGGTCTTATTCATCCAAGTACCTTCAAATTTACAAGTCTAATGGCAATCGATCAGTGCTTTTGTTTGGAAGTTCTAATTTTGGCAAATATTTATCAAGGTTTGAGGAAAATTTCTACTACTACAAACTTCAACACTTTGACATCTTCTTTTCCTGTTCATTGTGTGTCTAGATGGCTTACTGAGAGGTTTTACATGCATTTTACTTCAAATAGCCAAAGATCTCCTTTAATGACTAGTTACAATTGTGAACAGATGGCTAAATATTTTCAGGATTCTGAAGTTTATGAACTTTTCAATAGCTCATCAAGACAAATCTGCTCTAAATCCACCATTGTTAAGATGTCTTTGTTGATTGATGATGTCAAATTGTCTCTTATGCATAGGGAATACTTTATAAGCCTTTGGTCAAGCTTCTTAGCTGCACGTTGCAACAATGTCTACATATATAAGCCATATAGTCCTTACAGATTTAGCAGACAATTTGGCTTTTGTCAAGACATCCCAAATGATTTAACGTAATACCTTAATGATTTAGCTTAGCAGAATGTGATGCAACTTTGGAAATCATGTACCAAGCATTCTACTTCAGCAAGAGTAAAATTACCCATGCCACATGTGGTGAAAATTTTTCCATTGAAGATTATTTGAAATGGTGGAAAAAAGATGGCTTTAAGCTCCTCCAAAAGATTAGAGAATGGTCATTAAATTGAAGACAATCAATGGCGATAAATAATCTCCCAATGTCATCACTGTAAAGCCTATTGATGGGTTCTCCTCTCAAGCTTCAAAGAAAAGCACTTCAAAGGAAAAAAGAAGCTCAAGTTACTTGTGAGGGTCAAGCTAGAAACAATTCTCCATCAAAAGGGAAAACTATAACTATTTCATCCTACAATAGTGTCAGCAAGTCAATTTCGACACAACTTGTTGCTAACCCCTTGAATGGATTGAGTAGTGAACAAGAAGATTCTAACCATCATTGGAATTGACACTAAAAAAATCAAAGTTATGGATTCTTAGAGATCCAACAGATTTTCAGGCGGCTATCAATCCCTTTACTATTCCATGTGATATGCTAGTATACCTTTTTTTAAACTTTATTATTGTTATTTTTCCTTCCTTTTTTTCATCTTTTTTTTTAAAATACTTTACTCATCCCCCTTATTTTTATTTATTTGAAACAAATGCTCCTTGACATTGATATGGAATTTGAGGATGTAGAAGATACGGCACTTAGTGCTAAAGCTTTCTTGATAGTGTCAAATGTACTTCATCGGCCAGTGGAGTCTATGGAACATATTTCCAAAGTGCACACTAATGATGACACACAACAAGCAATGAACAACTCTAAAAAAGATCATCAAAAGTACTTCATCATATCGATCCTTTTGATGTTTATAGGCTTTATTCTAAGGACATGTTTTTTTCATTTTCATCGTCAAACTATAATTCTTTCATGGAAGCATTTACAAGAGAGGTTTGCTTTGACACTCCTATATGAGATTCCTTTTTATGGCTGAAAATGTGTGTAAGTTTCTTGATATGTTGAAGAATTCCAACAATATTAACACTTTAGTTCCAATGGTTCGTTTAGAGGGTCTCCTTCAAAAGATTAAGAAGGTAAATGAGGAGGAATCTAGACTTCACTTAAGCATTTTGGCAAGTACCAAGCTAAGGAACTGGATTGACTCAAAGTAGAACCAAATACTACATTAGCACTTGAAAATGAAGCAATTATAAATCAATCTTCTTTATAACTTGAACTTATTGAAGTTGAAAAGGAACTCCGAAATTTGCATGCCAAGAAGAAGGGACTTGAGTCTAACTTGGAGGCGATCTAGAAAACTACTTAAGAAAGTCAAGGTAAAGTTTCCTAGATTCAACATGAGATTTCAAAAGTTTAGAAAACTCCTATGCATGATGTTATGGAAGAGAATAAGCTAAAAGGCTTTGAGAGTTACTTGAAATTGATTTTGATGAGTGGAAGAGTCTCAAGTGGAAACCTTAGATTATCTTTCTTTTGTCTCTTTATTTTACTTTATGTCATTTCCTTTTAATCTTTATGTAATAAGACAACTCATTAAGATTTTTAATAAGAAAACATACATATGCATGCTTTGATAATTGCTATATTAAGATGAAATTTCAACCTTGAATGATTAGTAATGATCATTTATTTATGTAACTGGACTTGGAATAAACCCAAGCTGCCTACTTATTTTCTTGCGAAAGATCAAGTCAAACGTAGTTCAATTTTTCTTTTTTGCCTTTCACAGTTTTAGCTCAAGTGGGATAGGAGCTTTGCCAATCTTCAAGTATAGTATTTCTTCGAGAACCTACCAATGATCAACCCAATCCATAATCCATCTTTATCAATAATCTTATAAGCACCATTAGTATAGACCTCTTGAACAACATATGAGCCATCTTAATTTGAAAGGAACTTATTACCCATGCTGTGTGAGATGATTATTGGCCTTCGAATTGCAAGCACCAAATCTCTAACTTTAAATGATCAAGGCATCACTTTCTTGTTAAATGCTCTAGACATTCTTTCTTGGTAACACTTCAACCTCTACCGTGCTTCTAATCTTTTCTCATGAAAGGCTTCTAATTCTTTAAGGCACAAGTGCACATTATCCTCTGTAGACAAACCTTCTTGAATAGCAATTCTTAAGGATGTTACTTGGCATTCTACTGGTAGAATAGCTTCCACACCATAAATAAGTGAATATGGAGTTCCTTGAGTTGGTGTTCGATGTGCACTTTGATAGGCCCGTAAAGCTTCTCCAATCCTTTCGTGCCAATCTCTTTTTGATTTACTTACTATCTTTTTGAGTAGATTACTCAGATTTTTGTTGAAGGCTTCTGCAAGACCTCTGGCTGGTGCAAGATACATGGAAGAGTTATGTTGCTTAAAGTTAAATTAAGCATATAACTTATCCATCGTTTGGTTGTAGGACTCCTTCCCATCGTCAATAATGATTTAATGAGGAATACCATACCGATAAATAATATTGACACTGATGAAGTCTACCATAGTTTCTTTCTTCACCTCCTTGAATGCTTCAAGTTTAGACCATTTAGAAAACTAGTCAATTGCAGCTATAATGTAGATATGCCCCTTTGAAATTTTAAGAAGAGGAACAACCATATCCAACCCATAAGCATTAAATGGCTAAGAAGCAATAGTTGGATGAAGCGATTCAGGTGGTTAGCGAATAATATTTTTGTAGAACTGACACCCTTAACATTTCTTAGTATAGTTCATACAATCTTTCACCATTGTTGGTCAATAGTATCCCATCTATTTGATTTTAAAGTGCAACTTTGGGGCCTGATTAATGGGCGCTACACACCCCGAGTGTTTTCCTTCCAACGCAGTATTTACCTCATCTTCTCCCAAACATCGCAACCACATCCCATCAAAAGAGCGATGATAAAGGGTGTTGTTGTAGTAGACAAAATGAGATGTTTGTCGCTTTATCTCTATCTTATGCCGTGGTTTTCTTGACAAACTTCCATGCTCTAAGTAGTCAATCAAAGGTTGATGCTAATCTTCTCTTTCAAATTCATAAATAGAAAAGAAGTTTACTTACCCCTTTTCATCTTCCTCTATTGAATATATCAATACAATCCACCTTTTGCACACAGGAACTTTAACTTCATTTGAAAGAGTTAAAGCTATTGTGAGATTATCCAAAGCATCTGCTTATATATTTTCATTTTTTGATACATGCTCCATACTGCTACTATCAAACACATCCAACTATTTTATGGCATGTTGATAGTATAGAACTAGTTCTGGCTTTTTCACTTTATAGATTGAAAGTATATGGTTGACCACTAACTTCGAATCGCCAAACACTTGAAGATGATTTATGCTCATATTAGCTACCATGTCAAGTCCTAACAATAATGCTTGGTATTTAGCTATGTTGTTTGAGCAACACTCGGTGAGACTAAATGCTTATGGAAGCATTTCTCCCTTAGGAGAAATAAATATGACTCCAGCCTTCGCACCATCTCATTGATATGCACCATCAAAATACATCTTCCAAGGTGTATTTTTTACAAATGACACATCCTCATTTGGAAAATCTTCAGAAAACTCTAAATTATTTGGTATTGGGTGGTTTGTAAGGAAATCAGTAGGTGTCGTACCCTTTCTACCTTTTGAGATACCTAGGTTATATCAAATTCTTAGAAAAGAAGAGCTTATTTTACTAGCCTTCGTGAAAGAATCGATTTTGACATTATGTATTTGATCGGGTCAGCTTTGGAAATCAAATGAATTGAATGAGCTTACAGATAGTTCCCAAGCTTTTGAAGAGCAAACATCAATGTTAAGCACATCTTCTCAATAGGTGAATAGGTCAAGTATGATTTATTTAGAGTTCTACTTAGGTTATAAAGTGCAACCTCTTTACCTTTATCATTAAATGTTCTTGAGCAGTAGTGTAGAGAATGAGAGGTCACTTAGGCACTAGTGCTTATAGAACTGGCAGATTCATTAAGTACTTCTTTATGCTTTCAAAAGCATTATCACATGTTTCATCCCATATGAAAAGGGCATCTTTCTTCATCTATCTATGAAATGGATGATATCAACCCACGAGGTTTGATATGAATCACTGAATATATGCTAACTTCCCTTGTAGACTTTTGAGTTCATGCATATTCCTTAGTGTTGACATCTTTGAAATAGCATCGATTTTAGATTGACCTATTTCAATTCCTCGGTGTCATACCACAAAGCATAAGACCTTCCCATTCAAGGCTCCAAAAGCACATTTCAAAGGATTCATCTTCAATTGATATTTTCTCAATCTTTCAAACACTTGTCTCAAGTCTATAAGATGATCCTCCTTTCCTTTTGTCTTCACTACAAGTTCATCAACATAACACTCTACATTCTTGTGAAGTATATCATCAAAGATTTTCTGCATTACTCACTGATAGGTGGCACCTGCATTTTTCAAGCCAAAAGGCATGACCTTGTAACAAAAGATCCTTTTTAGAGTAAGAAATGCAATTAACCTTCTATTATTTGGAGCCTTTTGAACTTGATTGTACCCAGATGAACCATCCATGAATGACTAAATTTCATGACCTAACATTACGTCAATCATCATTTCTGGGATGGGAAGTGGAAAGTTGTCTTTAGGACATGCATTATTCAAATCACTAAAATCAACATAGACTCAAATCTTTCCATGCTTATTTCTTAAAGGGAGGACAATGTTGGAGACTCAAGTTGGGTACTTGACCTCATTAATGAAATTTGCTTTTATGAGCTTGTTGGCCTATTATTCCTCAATTTGTGGTATCAACTTAGGATGGGAATGTCATTGATCTTGTTTCACTAGACTGACCTTTCCTTACAACTAAATGATGAACAACAACCTTTGGATTAAGGCAAGCCATTTCAGCATATGTCCATTTAAAGATGTCTCGAAATTCCTTAAGAAGTTCAACACAAACCATTTTTTCTTCCATAGACAAACTAGAACTCAAGAATGTCAGGTGAGGATCTTTAAGTGTTCTAAGGTTAACTTCCTTTAAGTCATCCTCTGAAGTCTTATTTCCCTCCTCAAAAGCAGAGGGAACATCTTCTGTACCTTCTTCCATTAGAGTTTCATCCTCATTTATCTCTTTAATCATGACATGATTAATAGTAACATTGACCATTTCTTCCTTCTCATCAAGCTGCCTTAGCATTTCTTTTATAACTACTGTTGTACGTTGTTTTCCATTTGGAATCTGTCCAGTAGAGACTACCCATGTGGTGCACCTTTTCATACGTAAAAGGAACTTACAATGTATATCCTTTTGGTTGTCAAAGGTAATGTGATCTTTCTTCACTTAACCTTTTCCTTTCACTGAAGTAGACACTCCAAGCCTTATGTGAACAAAAGCTTTTAGCATCCACATTTTTCTTGAGTTGTGATTTCAAATTCTGACAAAAATAGAAATGGGTTTAGAAAGATTTGCTAAGTGATGAAAGACTGATGTTTTCTTTTTAACTTCCTCTTCATTCATCTTCTATTTATCTTCCTATGTCACATGTTGTGAAGTTTCTCTACTAATTTTTAACTGAATTGGAGTGATTGAATTATACCCATAACCAATTTTGGATGCTTTCATAAGTTTCCCCTCCTCTCTCTAAAACCTTAGTTACTTCTTTGAGGCTTCCTCAATCTTCTTAATATCTTAGGTTGATTCCTTTACTAACTTAGATGTATTTTCTTGACCATATCCATCTTTGGAAAGCAATCTATAGGCATTTGGATTGAATCCATTAGACCTTTTGGTTGGCAACTCACAATGCTCCACTATAGGACTTTGGGATGGTTCTTGCATCAATTATATGAAATAATGAATTTGATTCCATATCATTTATCATCATTGCCAGCTTGATTTTTCCAAGAGTCTTTTCCCTCCCTTAGTTAAATCCTTAGATTACCATGTGACTTTGCAACATTTCAACCATTGGTATATCCCAAGTCCTTCATAGTTTTCAGAGCCAAAATATTAATAGAGGATTCATCATCTATTAAAATTCTATTTACGTATTTCTCATTGATATAGCCTTTGACAAAAAGTAGGTGATTATGAAGTTTAGATCCCAATAATAAATCTTAGCTAGGGTTATGGAAAAGGTAAAATCCTACATGCTAGATCTTATGACCGCTATCTAGTTTGAGTTCTCGATAAATCGGTCCCTACTAGAAACTCTTTCTAGTGAACCTTATCCACCCTAGCCAGGGAGTTGCATATTAAGAACAACCAGAAGTGATAGGATTCCTTCCTGGTTACTTAAGTTAATGAATCCTTTCTTTGTTAAACACTTATCCCAACATACCACTAATTATGGCTACCACATGTTATAGACCAATACATGACTAGCATCAGTATGTAAGCAGTAACAAACCATAGCCACCAATATGCTAGATAACATGTCACCTCAAGTCTAAGGATTATATACACAATCATGATCTAGATGATGCAATATTGACAAGTAGGTAACGACCCATGTATCCATCATCTAATGTCATTGTTCAACTTACTCATCTTATGAGTGTGCTCACATGTTGTCACAATATCAAATGTATGTAGCATGAGCCTCACTACCTCTATACTAATAAGTGTCTCATACTAATCATGGATGACAATAGAGGTGATGGTCTTCCAGATTAATGGTGTCCCTACCAATAATCCTATGACTATGAACAACCTTTAAAGCATCTGGATAAAGGGTAATCTATTACTCATAATCTCAAACTCTTTGAGAATAAATTCCCTATATAATACTTCAGGGATAGATATACGTTCGATACTAGGAATGTTTTTGCTTAAAAAACATATATATTAAATCTAGTTAGGTTTTCGTTTACATTCACATACTGAGTGCTATCTTTGGGGCATACACTGCTAACAATCTCCCACTTCCACTAAAGCTAATTTAGAGCCAAACAACTCAGTATTTAAGACTCATCTTTAAAGATGGTACTCTAACTGTCAGTTTACTCAAAGCTTTAATCACTAGATCTACTGTGTTACCAACTAACACTATATTTTTCCATACATGTCCCAATGACCTTGTCCGAATACATGGTTTTCCTTTCTTTGTGTTTGGATTTCTAGTGAGATCTTGGTTCCCTTGCTAGAGCAATGGCACCATTCTATTCCAGTAGAGAGAAATCGGTGATTGAATGGTAGGACCACATTTAGTTCACTTACGAACTTTAAATCTAAACACCTTTCATTTGCCACATCTTATGAAGTAAAATACTTAGTATCTGTAATAGAGTTTGCAGTAATTCATTGCTTAGAACTCTTCTAGTAAACCGCTCCTCTATTACAGACTAAAACAAATCCAAAGATTTACTCTTTTTTATCCACTTTTGTGAATCCATCAATCCTCAAATTATTTTCTCCATTTAGTCAAAAC
>CAOJBK010513107.1:0-16385 GCA_948294925.1 Codiaeum variegatum | reverse complement strand
ACTTTGGCTAAGACCCAGAATAACCCATCGTCTAGGTCATTTTCTTGGATGAAATTACCCCTATAGAGGTGTTATAAATAGCAAATAGTACAAATCCCCAAGAGATCTAACATCATAATTTCCAATACAAATAATTTTGGCCAAGCATTTATAGCTCAATGTTAACTCTGAGTGCTAGCAGAGTTTCTTATATCTCATCCAGTTGGTTGATGGCTCTCGGTCTATATACCAGAGCCTGCCCGAGCTAGGTGATGGTCAACAGCCTATATCTTGACAATGGCAGTTACTTTGCCTGCATCAGAAATCCCCCGAGGAAGGAAGTTAACGATCAAGCTCGATCTATATACTAAAGACTGATGGAGTCCTATCATTTATTTTATGTACTTAGCTCGATAAAACTCTAAATTGTAAAAAGACCAAAAAGATTGTATCTCAATTTCTTTAACATATATAGAAATCATAATGACTGTTCTGCTCAAATATATTTATCTTGTTAGTCATTTCTTATACGAGAACCAATATAAACAATCTAATGATTTTGTGGGCTAAACCATTCGGTTGCGAACATCTTTTTGGCATGCTCAGTGGGACAATTTCTTAGAATAGAAAGTATGACAACCGAAACAAATAAAATCGATGCTTCTAAGGGATCCAAACATGGCCGAAAAAATGGCAGAGATGACATGCTGCCACCACTTCATCTTAGAGAAGAGGTGGAAACTAAAGGATCAGCCACTGAGCATGACCCTAAGAATACAAATGTCATGCTTGAAAGGGCTGAGACTTTGTTTGTCAAGATTCCTCATAAATCTTTGTGGACCAATGCTAAGGCTATCAGGAGTATTGGTGACCCAGACTATAGCAGGGAACTAATTCCTCCTCAGCTGCCTATACTTAGCACAACCAACATCATAACCCTTGGGACTCTAGTTGCATAAGCCAACCATGATATGTTCATTGGACTTATGAATCAACTGGGTTGAATTCTCAAATGTTTCATAGAAGGGAATCAATTAGCCAAGGATGAGATAAGATACTTGACAAAGGATTTTAGCACCTCGGTTAACAATTTGATCGGTATTTTAGATGGTTGACATGATTCTATAGCCAATAGATATGGCATGGGGAATATGCCAAGACAGTAGTATGGATCCCCAAACAGAAGAAATGAACAACGGCTACAACCCCATTATGAGATAGCCAAGTGTGGGGAAACCATAAATCTTGAATAGGAAAGGCCCTAGGAACATGCACAAAATAATCAAGGGAGATTTATACCCACAAAATTACGAAGCATATGAGAACATCTAGCCTTGACAAGCTTTCCAGGGGAACCAATTTAATGATATGACTTTTCCAGAAGATAACAATAATTTGGGATCCAGATTAACATACAACCATACATTATCCTTAATAGGTGGAAGATATATATCCTTTTCCTTAAAGGTGTAAAACCTTAGAATTCATCTTATTCTCTGGGGAGGAAAATGTAAGTATTAGGGAACACATTTCCCATTTCACGCTCTAATGTGGAGAAGTGTCGGGGTAAGGTTTCCTAAAGTTGAGAGTATTCAGCCTATCTCTAACTAAGACTGCTTTTAAGTTGTATACAATGCTAAGGTCAAATTCAATACAAAGCTGGGATGATATTACCAGGGCTTTTATAAAGGAATTTTATTATTCTGAACCATTGGTCACTTTGGCCGATTTAGCTAAGATTGCTCAATACCTTGGGGAGTTTGTTGAAAAATACATATCCCAATTTAGGCGACTGAAGACACAATGTTCAACAGTTGTAGTGAGCAGAAGCTGGTGGCATTAGCATTTGGAGGTATGAACATGACTTTAAGAGACCAATTCCTGGGAACCAGGTTCTGTGATTTCTATGACGTAATTAATCAGGTTATTAGATTTGAATGGCTTTTCAAAGAAAAGAAGCAAAAGAAAACATATCCAGGGGTTCTTATTTCAAATATCAGGTTACCTTTACTGTTCCTCAAGAGATTTTAGAATCAGATGAGGAAGTAGAAGAAATTTGCATGGTCGAGTTAAAGGTTGGTGAGCCATACGAGTGCGAGATGTTAAAAAAAGCCTCTCCCTCTCCCTAAGAAGAAGGCCAAGACTAATAAAATAGAAAAGGAATATTATTTTGACATTGTAAAGGAATAAGAAATATTTGATGCTTTTTGAAAGATAGACATATTGAACTTAGTGTTGGACATGTCATACCTCCATTAGAAGATCAGCCTCAAATGTATTGTAAATTGCATAATTCAAATCGCCATTATACTAACAAGTGTTTCAGTTTCATGAATGTCAATCAAAAGGTGATTGAAGATGGCCAATTAAAGTTTCCTCTGAAGAATAAGCACCAGGTCATAGGGACAACACCATTCCCTAACCATAAAGTGACGGGGATAAACATCAAAATGTTGAGTGTTACCCTCTTCAGCCTAGGCTATTAATAACCTCACTCTCCTTTAAGGCCAAAGGAGAAGGTGGATTTGTCTGAAGAAAAGCAACTAGCTCAATAATGTTTGGTGGATTCAAGCCTAAAATTCCCAAATTGCAAATCTAAATTTGAAATTCTGCCTAAAAGGAAGTAGACAAGCTTTACTGAGGCACCTGATAAGAGGTAGGTACCAGTAAATGATCTAGGTAAGAAGCCTGTTCACCAATGTCTTCAACTTCTAAGTGAGAGGCATATAATCGATCCACCTAAGAGTTATGCTGAAGTTATCAAAGTAAAGACAATGATGTCATCTTAACCCGAGTCAAGCAACAGGGTCCTAAAAACTTTTAAACCATCCCCAACCAGACTAGAGCAATGGGAGCAGCATGAACCGAGAAAGAGTCTGAGCGTGTTCTCTAGACTACAACATCCTGTGAAAAAAAAGAACTAATTCGGACTCAAAAGCACATGCTTCAAAGTCAATGACAACCTGCCAGACCAGAAGAGAAGCAAGACATGATCCAAATAAGAGGAAAGAGCTCCTAGCTAGAAGAGAAAAACTTCATTTGAAAGAAAAGAAATAACTGAAAGCTAGAGAACTGAAAAGGGATGAAGAATAAAAGAGGTGATTGGCTTATAATGGCAAACAATATCAATAGGTGAAAATAAGATTAGAAAGAAGAGATGAGTGACTCCTCAAAGAAGCTGATAACTTAGCTAAAGGGGCTGAAGGAAAAGTTATGGCACTCCTCAAAGAATCTGACATGGCACTTGTAGGTTCACCATCATCAGAAATACCCTCAGCTCGAAGCTAATCCAAATGAGGGGGTAGCTGTGAACCTAACAAGCCCTTCAATACGATCCCATGGGTTCAAATCGCATTAGAATTGAACCTCAAACAAACACAAAAAATTGAACCGAATTGGACTTTGCGAACCGAGCCCATGCACCAAAGCCCAAACGCATGCGTCAAGGCCTAAACGCATGGTCTAGGCTCTAACGCACTGAGAAATTTTTTTTGACTTTTTAAACACGATTTTCTATAAATTTGACCTTCCAGATCAGTTTTGGGGGACATTTTTTCATATCAAACCTCTACTGAAATCTTTTTCAGAACTGTTTTCTACTCCGAAACTCTACTGAAAAAACCTCCAAACAGCAAAATTCAGACCGAAACACCAGACTTTCTACATTTCGATAAGGCATTCAGTCCACAATTCATAAGTCATCTGTCCATTAGTTCTTCGATAGACTTTTCCGAACACAATGAAGGCACAGTCCAGTTTCATCAAGCAGTCTCAACTGCCTATCCTGAAGTCTCGAAAGTCAAAGGTAGAATATCAAACGATATAGTATTTTGGTTCTGAATTAAAAATCCCTTAAAATTGACTTAGGTAATATTTCAAATTATCAAAATCATTTTTCATTAATCAAATTCTGAACTGATTAATAGCCTTTTGGTTAATTCTTTAAAAACGTAAAATAAATTAGCTTTTGAACACACATTTAACCAACCCACAATTTTTCATAACAACCCTAACCCTTTGAAAGAAAGGAGAATAGTGTGGGGTTTGATTCCCATTCAAAGTAATATGCCAACAAGTCGTTTTGAGGTTGCAACTCCAAACATTCTTTTTTTCTTATTTTTTTTTATTTTTATTCTATTTTATTTTTATGTATTTCCTTGTGTTATTTTTTATGTTCTTCAATTGTATCATTATCATTTATTTCTTAATTCTGTAATTATTCTGAGAAATGTGTGCCCTTCTCAGATCTTTCATACTGGAGGAGGGATCCCCTCTATTGTGTTTATTGTAATGTAATCATTTATTTTTTTAATTTTGCTTTTAATTTGCCTTTGGGGATGTGTGTCATCCCTAGTACCTTCTGAGCTAGAGGAAGGACTCTTGTTTATTCTTTTTATCATTTTTATTGCTTTTACCGCTTTTCATGATAACTATCATTCACAAATATGATATATGTCTGTACATCATTTTGGTATGTTATATATGTTCATACACCATAAAGGTATGCAATGTATACACTAAAATCCTCTTTTAGCCAAATCCATACAAAATTTTTAAGCCAAAATTGTTTAGAAAATAAAATTAATTTTCTAAAAATACTTTTATCAATCATGAGTCCCTAAATCTACCTCTGGTTTGAGGCTCTCCTTTTCCTTAAAATTGGGCAAAATATCATTTTTCTAAAATGGAGCTAAATTGGTTTCTTGATCACCTTGAAAATTAACTTTTTCTAAAGATTAACTGGCGACTCATACATTCACACGTACACCCAACGGACTCAAAAGGAGTTTACCTGAAGTGAGAACTATTGAAACCACAACGTCATATGCAATCAGATCCCACAAGGTTGGTTTCCTTGAGCCAAAAACTCGAAGGTGCGCTGGCAGCGGCCCAGTTTTAGACAGGACCTCACAATTACAAATGCTTTATTATTCGGTCTAGTTTCTTAAAGAAGTCTGAAGTCACTTTCTTAGTATGAGGGAGATCCTACTCAAAAGCTATCACCGACTTTCCTCTCTCAGCTTAATTTTTCTGCTTGGTCTGCATCTCTTTAGCAAGTTCCTTAGCCTGATCCATTCAAGCAGCATTTTCCTTGTCGAGCTCAGCTTTTGGGCTTTCATCTTCTAGATTTCTATCTCCAATTGTTGAATATTATGATCAATCCCAGAACTCTAAGATGAGATCTTCTTCCCTAATGAAGCAACCTCCCAAACTTTGTTCTTCAAAAGAGAATATCCTGATCCAATTGAACGAGATCATTAGAAACCTTGGAATGGGAGGCTTGAATCTTACTGGATTATTAGGCTTTCTTAATATCATCTTCAAAGCTAATAGAGAGCTCATCAATGCAAGTATTAAAGCATGTGCTAACATCCTTTTTAGTTGTATGGGTCGATAAGTAGGCTAAAGATTCACTAGCAGACTTCACAAGATCTGGGCCTGACAAGTAGTCCATCGCAACTACCTTAATGACCGATAGACGGTCAAGATGCTTCTTCACCTTAGGATCTTACGCAAGAGAAGTTTCAAGTGAGGTATTGTCCACTATGTTAATAGTAGGCTCCAAGGCTAAAACCTTGCCCTCATTGTTTAACACGGGGAGGATATTCGGCCAGAAGTTCTGACCAAAATTGGAAAAGTGTACTAGTAAGTAGAATAGACAATACAAAAAGAGATTAAACCTTAAGCCAAAGTTTACCTGAGGATCAGCGGGGGCAGAGAAGCTAGCAGGAGGAATGACAGTGGGATAAATGGTTGAGTTGGTTGTTGGAATAAAAGAAGGAATCACTGGATTTTCTTTGCTCTTGGGAGTTTTTGAGCCTAATTTTTTTTTCTTGAGTGCTTTGAGTGAGAATGGCACTCAGAGGACTCAGATTTAGAAGAAGACTGTTGACTAGAATGCTTAGTCTTCTTAGAGCCAGAGGATCGGTCACACTTTTTCTTTTGACCGACTTCAGCTTCGGATGAGAAAATTACATGAGAGCTCCCCATAGTTCTTTGGGAGTCAGCTTTGGAACTCCCTTTTGATGCCAATCCATGACCTTGAGGAAACAATAATCTTATACTCAACAGTTGAGTAGAAGGATGAGGGGCTATAAAGAAAATAAGGGTTCAAAAGAGTAGTCAAAAAGTGATAAAAAAAACACCCTTGAGAATGACCGAGAGTGGAATGACTGAAAGATACATTACTTGAAAGTCTTGAGAGTGGGAAGCACCCTCTAGAATGTTAACATCAGGACCATGATCAATATCTTCAACTTATTTCGAAATGTCAGTAGGAATGGCTTCTGTAAAATAGGAAAAGTGTTAAATGAATAAATTGGTCAAAAGAAAATACAAATTGAAGGCTTATATAGGCTACCTAATGGCCTTTCAGGAAGCTTGTAAATGTTAAAGCCTACATAAGTTACTTTTCTAAGGCTTGTGATCAATCTCTGTAAGGGTTCTCCAGCTATCCCAAATGGAGCCAAGGGAAGTCTAGGCCATTTAATGGTTTTTACCTCTAAAGGGAGCCACTCGAGAGAAATAGATATGTATCGGTAGGGGTTCCCTTCATGAAATGTTTCCTGGGATATTCCCTAAGACATTACTTTAGCTGATTCTATCCCATTCTTCCTTGCCTTGGCCAAGTTCTAAAAAAATTATCCTATTTTGAGCTTTCCTAACACTATAGACAAAGTTTGGACCTGGGGAATACTTTATATTATAAAAAGATTCAAATTTTCTAATATCAGAAATATGCTTACCTTTGGGTTTCCGAGAGCCTTGTCCCTGTAGATCAAGACAAGTGTCAATTTTCTTCTCAAATGATTGACACTTACAGGAAGACTCGATGTCTAAAAAAAAGAACTCAAAAACCATCTGATCCCACCACTTGACAAATAAAGAGTTAACTAAAGGATTATTAGGAAGAAAAGAGAACTCGAGTGACACTGCCCTTTCATAGTAGAGATCATTTCAATCCGAAATATGCTGGAGAGATACAAAGGGATGGCTAGATAGATGGTCATTTATTAAAAAGCAAATCAGGTAATACCAACCTTGGGTGAAGTCGAACTGTCGAGTGCATATGTGTGGGCTATAAATTTCTACTCGCACTTGGCATCAATTTGGATGCTGACATTTAAATCTCTTGCCATAAGGGCACTAAACCAGGAATAAGCCCAATCAACATGTTATAGATTAGATTGGTTTAAGACCTCATCACTGAAGTTATTGAGTACCTATAATGGGCCATACAGAGCTGACCGAAATGGACAAAAGAGACTTTCGACCCGATTATTGACTAAATAAAAGAATGAGAAAACATCTTAATAAATAAGAGGGGTTGGTCCCCAAAACATGAGAATATGTAATATGAAAACTTAGGTCAGAAGGAATAGATGAATGGAACTCAGAGAAGTAGGCTATTAACCACATTTGGATGTTCTAAAGCAGACCAGTCACTGTACCAAAGAACTTACTACCCCGAACATGAAGAAAAAAATATATGCCCCTATATACATGGGTGAGAATACATGGTCAAAGAGTCAGTCTTCGACCTTAAGATAAAGCCACCACTATTTTGAAATAATATTGGGTGACCTTGATGGAAGTTGTACAGAAAATGAACTTACACAACTAGCATAGAAGAAAAGAAACATGTTCGATTTCAGAAGACCTGGCGGAACCTTCTTTATTATTTTTGAGGAAGTTTCCATAAGCTGATTCTACTTTTCCAAACAGAAGTTTGGAAAAAGTGGAAACCTAGAGAGACATATCGACGGGTTCCTCATAAATAGGGACACCAGTTAAGCATGCGATGTTATAAAGATTGATACTCATGGGGTCAAAGTGGAAGGAAAAAATGTTGCTTCTAGCTGACCAAAATAAGAGGGAAGTATAAAGGAGATCTTTATTTAAAGGAATGTGAGTAACAATAGGGTCAAAGAGATCAGCGATTCCAACTTTAGCCCAGATGGACCCAAACATAGGATGAAGGCAGTTATACCGTTTAACAAAATTAGTAGGAATAGTGGACAAGGATGATTTATGCTGGATTGAAGCCAAGGAAGACAATAATTCTCAATAACAAAATAATGGAGGCAATGGATATCACTAAAAAGGCAATCCTCGACATGTTCATTGGAAGTATCGAGGTAAACAGGGTTGATAATAGGACCATACAAAGAGGGGAGTATTACCTCAGTAGAGATCATGTGAGATTCATCCTCAGCCATGGATTTATAAATATGTTTGAGATCAATAGTAGACACATTGTTGGCCATCTAACAAGAAGAAAGACTAATGAGAAAAAGAATGATAAATATATAAAAGAATGACTGAGTTTAAAGAAAAGACTGACAGAAAATTCGAAGATATTACCTTAGAAGATGAATAAGCAGAAGATTTGATGGAGAAGTAGTGATCTTCAGGAGGGAGAGTATTTGAGAAAAGTATGAAATAGGTGTCTAACTCCCTTTTATATAGATAATGAGGACTCTAACAAAATTAATGAAGTGACGGTTGGGCTTCCCAAGAAAAGGTGACATGTCAAAAGATAATTGGGCTGAGAAATTGTTAGTTCTGAAGATCGCTGCCTACATTCAAAATTATTGATCAAATAAGCAGAATAAAAGAAAAACTCGATAATAGCAACTAAAGAAGAAATCAGTTAGAAGATAACATCCTTTCTTAAATCTCGATCAAAGGATGTTAGAAGACATTGTTTACATTCTAAAAATTGGGCTTGAATATGGGTTGCCTAAGGCCCTGGTTTTAATGAGAAGAAAGAATATCATCTGGTCCCTCTCCTCACTCTTGACCGTGTCCCAGAAAACCCATCACGTAGGTCATTTCTTTGGATGAAATTACCCTTGTAGAGGTGCTATAAATAGCAAACAGTACAAATCCCTAAAGGATCAGACATCACAATTTCTAATACAAATAAATTTACCCAGGAATTTATAGCTCAGCACTAACTCCGAGTGAAGACATGAGTTGCCTATATCTCGTCCAGTTGGTTGACGATCCTTAGTCTATATACCAGAACCTGCCCGAGTTAGGCGATGATCATCGACCTATATCTTGATAATGACAGTTACTTTACCTGCATAAAAAATCCCCTGTGGAAAGAAGTTAACGGTCAAACTAAACCTATATACCGAAGATTGATGGTATCCTATCATTTCGTTTATGTACTTAGCTCGATAAAAACTCCAAATTGTAAAAAGACCAAAAAGATAGTATTTCAATTTTTTAATATATATATATAAGAGAGAGAGAGAGAGAGAGAGAGAGAGACTATTCTACTCAAATATATTTGTCTTGTTAGTCATTTCTTATACGAAAACCCAATCCAAATAATCTAAAGATTTTTCGGGCCGAACCATTTGATTGCGAACAATATTATACTAACTAATTACACCCATTGTTTTAACAAATATATAACTAAAATCAGAGTATAACATTCGTTGAAGAAGACAAAGTAGACATGATGATGATTTGGTAATACAAACTTCAAAAGATATATAAAAATAAAAGCTTAGAGTATCACACACACACACACACACACACACACACACACACACACACACACACACACACATATATATATATATATATATATATATATATATATATATATATATATATATATATATATATATATATTTTAGTAAATGTTGGAGTTGAACTCCATTTTATTAATCGAAAAAAGAAAATAGAAGACAAAAGTGAAACAATTAATTGTAAAAAGCAATCAAAATAACCAAAAGGAAAGATATACAATTAAATATCAAATTTAGGAGGAAGACTTCTATTTTGAGGATGTTTGGAGATAATTGGTTTATGTTTCTTCTTAGATCTATCAAATTAAAAAAAAAATGTTACATAAATTTGTCCTAAACTTCCACATACTAATTTTAATTTAGAATTACTTTTCATTGTTATTCTATCTAATCAACCATATTCAAATTAATAGTAAATGTAATCATCATTTTAAATATTTGTAGCATAAACTATTTTAATAATTATTAATTATTTATAATATATATTTATGATATTTGTACATGTATATGTATAAGTGTGTTAATTTATATACAATTTAAAGTACAATATTTTATTTGTATGTAAAATGAGAATGTCAAGTGAAGGATATAATTTTTATATTTTATTAAAATTAATAATTAATTTTTATTAAAGAGATTAGTTTTCTTAATTAACTTTAATATAGTATCATATATTTATATCTAAATTGTTTTTTTTCCTTAGTGCAAGTGTAAATACATTTATTAATAATTTTATGTATTTAAGATAATTTAACTATAAATAACAACAAATATTTAAATAAATAAAATTAAAATAATAATATTTGACTAGAAATAAATTAAAATATTTTTACAAATGGAGATTTTTAAATAAATATTTTGATATTTGATTATTTATATATATATTTTTAAATTATTTAACACTTTTTATTAGTTTTTAAGGTTCTCTAGGGTAGTGTTTTCCTTTCTGGCGATTATGTCACCTTGTAAGGGGAGACGAGGTCGACCACCGCTACAAAACCAGAACAGGGCTAAAGAGAGTGGGAAAAAACATGAGGGTGAATCTCATCTAGACGAGGAACGGAATTCTCCAGTGTCTCATAAAATTGTTTGAAGTCTACAAGATTTGTTAGGGTTTCAATCGAGGGGTAAAGGTTATGTGCGTAACAATTCTCTGTCATGGGTTGATGAAGTGCAATAGAATGAGGAATTAGAGCAACAAGATGTATAAGAGAAGCATAATTTGTGGGAAAATTTTGATATATCTAAGCTTCGCAAGGGGTGGGGGGATGATCTCTCCAAACAACTGCAGGCTTATCGCCAAATGTCCAACATGTACATGTAAGATCAAAATTGGGAAAATTAGGTTTGAGGATGTTGAATCGAAAATTAGGTATTAGGAGTCTGCCATAATTTGTTATATTTTAGGATCAAGGCCTCCTAGAAATGTGTTTGAGGGGCTATCTTAGACTAATCTAGGGAGATTTGGGATTGACAAATTTATGTATATTCATAGTGGAATGATGATTTTGAGATTCAAAGATGTGGAAACCAGAGACCACATTTTGCAATCAGAAATACCCCAGTTTGATTTAAAAAAAAAGCCATTGGTATGAGATTTAAATATGTGGAAACCAGAGACCACATTTTGAAATCAGAAATAACCCAGTTTGATTTAAAAAAAAGCCATTGGTATGAGATCGTGGACTCCTAAGTATGGGAAACTGAAATTGGAGGCTAGTTCTGTGCTAATCTGGGTGCATTTTTGGAATTTAAATTTGAAATATTAGGCATTGAGTGCCTTGAGTAAGCTTACTAGTATTATTGGGTTTCTAGTAATGACTGATCGAGCTACAATGGACAAAACCATAGGACATTATGCGAGAGTATTACTGGATGTAGATATCCATACAAACCTTGTCAGATGTGGTGTTATTTGAGAATGAGTATGGTGATTTAATTGAACAGGAGATCGAGTTCCAATAGAGACCAATTAGATGTGATTTTTGTGGGGGTTTTGGTCATGAGGAGTCTAAGTGTCGGAAGAAATTGCCAAAGCAACAGTCTACTGATGATTTTAGAGATGCATGTAATAATTCTGATCAGAGACAGAATGAGGATGACTGAGATTGATGATGGGTGTGTGATTCCTAAGGGGATTGGATCATGGGAGGAGCTGGGCAGTGAACCTAAGTGGACAATAATAGGGAGGAAGTCTAGGGGGAAGAGTGGGACTGGTAGTGGGTAGCAAGGGACACAAATGGGGAGTGAGGAGTTTGATAAGATTAGAGGTGGGGGAGAGAAGTAGAAGGTGCAAAATGATAATGGGGAGATTGTTAATAATGTGAAGGTTAGCAATTCTTTTCTTTTGCTCAATAGAGTAGAAGGATATGGGTAGCCTCATTTAATGGAATGTTGAGGCCTAAATGGGCCTATTAAATAAAGGATGGACAAGTCCTTTATGAAGAAGTATGATGCTAGTATATCTTGTTTGTTTGAAATTAAAATGAGAAGAAATAAAATTAAGCATGTCAATACTAAGTTGTTTGGGAATTGGATTGTTAATTGCAATGCTAGAAATGATGAGCAAAAGGCTAGGATATCGTTTGCTGTGAATAGTTTGGTATAGAGAGTTGATGTTATGGTCTGTTTTGTTCAAATTATAGTTACTGTTTTAACTCATAAGGTGACTAGAGATGGTATGATTTGTGTTATTGTTTATAAACTCCATTCGATTTATGACATATTAACATTATGGCAAGAACTACGGGAATTATTGACTAGAATTAAGCTACCAAAAATTTGTGTTGGTGATTTTAATAGTGTGCTGACCTCTGATGATCGAATTAGCGGGAGTCGGATTACTATGGTAGAGATAAGGGATTTTAGGTTGTTTTTGGAGGATTCTAAGTTGATAAAAATAGATGCAAAAGGGAGCGTGTATACCTGGTGGAATATGCAAGAGGGTGAGCGGTGAATTTTTTCAAAGATCGATAAGGTGTTGGTGTCTGAATTGTGGTTGGATAAGTGGAATAAGGCAGAAGCTATTTTATTTCCAAGAGCAAGCTCAAATCATAATTTTTCAATTCAGGTTTGGTTTGATGTCCCTAGACTTATTTGTCCAGCTCTTTTTTGTTATTTTAATATGTGGAGTTCCTCTGAAAATTTTTTAGGACTGGTAAATGAGGTTTGGAGGCCTGAAGTGTAGGGAACTAGTATGTTTCAGCTATATAGGAGGCTGCAAATGTTGAGACCTAAATTGAAACAACTAAATAGGGTGGAATTTTTTAGTATTGAGAGAAAAATTGAAGAAACAAAAACTGAAATGGTGGTTGTTCAACAGAGGTTGATGGATGATCCTTTTAATGTTGAATTGAAAGGAGTTGAAAAGAGGTTAATTGCTCAATTTATGAAGGAGGGCTTGAGAAATATGGAGCAGGTCTTTGTTGTGTTCATCTATCTGAACTGGAATAAGCTGGAGAGATCATCTGAACGGATTGGAATTGATGTCTCTATAGTTCCAAACTGAAACCTTGAACTAAATAATCTAAAATTGCAGTGTTTTTGGATCATTTTTAGTTTTTAGGAGATTTAGAAAAGTGTTTTTAAAGGCTTGGTGCATAGGAAAATAGTGTAAAAATTCATGAAAAAAGTTGGAACCCGAGTCTATTATGAAATATCAAATTTATAAAGAATCGAGCCAGAAATCCTAAATTTTGGCGGTGTGTGCGCAACACGCAATATGCATGCACTTGGGGCTTTATAAATGCGCAAGAAAATTTACACATGTGCAAAGCTGTTTACACATGTTAAATCCTTATACACGTGCATATGATGTCGTTTTGGGCCTCGATTTCTGGGCCCTTTTAGGTCCGGTTCGTTCTTATTCGATCTAGTTTTTGGGGTTTATAGGTCCGTTTGAAGTCCGATTTGAGCCCGGTTAGATCCATTGGGCTAGTATTAATGGGTCAGATGCAATGGTATAAAAATGAGAATTCACAGCTGCCCCCTTTAACAGTCATGTTTTTGGGAACATAACTACTAAGTGTGAACGTAATAAATGCAGTGGTTAAGATTTTTCCTATAAATGGGGCTTGGAATTTCATTTTCACTCCATAACTTCAAACTTTCTTGTGTTTATTCTAAAAATATCTTTTTCTTCCTTTCTATTTTGGATAAAATTCTTTTGGATGTTACCGGTTCCAATTTTTGAAGAGGAGAAGGAAGATTTGTCTGCACGACTGAGTGCGGCACTAGAGGGGGAACCTATTCCATCTTTTGAGGCTCCATTACTTAGTGACTTGGTTAATGATCCATGATTTAGTTATTCTACAGAAGAGTTACTCAGCAGAATACTAGATTTATCTATCGGGCCATTTAATCATATTGTTGTACCATTACCGGACTGGAATACTACTAATCATTTGCTGATGGACAAAGCATAGCCAGACACACCGGCCAACTCAAATCTGTTGGAGAATTTATAGGCATATGATTATAACTAAGATGCCCCCATTCCATGCTTGTTATGATTATCCACCAAAGAGAGGTCGTGCTGCTGTGAGACGGAGGCCTCATGTTAGGATTGATCGTCCATTTGCACCCCATCAGGGCTACAGTTCATTAGGTATGGGTGCTACCTCATCTCACATGTCGGCTAGTTTCAGACAGTCTTAGCATTTGATGCCCCATAATTCTGATCATGTTTCCTATACTGATGTGGCAGGTATCAGCCAAGTACATTTCTTTGGCAACAATTACTTAACAGTTGTCTAAAGGGTGGACTTTGATAATTTTTTAGGGAAATTATGCCTCTAACCTTTATGTTGATCATATTCTATTTTCTAGACAACTTTTGATTTCTATCTATTTTTGTAGGTTCCCAGCTTGATTTATAGCCGGAGTGTGGACAACTATAAGAGAGATGTATTTAGCTTAAGCACCACTCTTTCTAAGATGAGCCTTATGTAGAGTCGGATGGAGTGAAGGGTTGTTAGGCGGCGAGGCGCACCAACAGATCCCAAGGTGGGAGAGGAGGAAGAAGAACTTGAGTTTGAGGATGATCCTTGATGTCTTTATGCATGAATGTTATGATTTTAGGCTATGTTTGGGCCCCAATTACGGGCTTTATTGTAAACACAAAATATGTTTTATGTTTTTAAACTTGATTCATTTTTATGAAAAATTTGAAATTATTACTTCATTTTATGATTTTCTAATTTTTTGCAATGATTTGGAATTGAAAAATACTTCGGGTTGAAAATCGAGTGAAAAATAGAATCGAATTGAATCAAAATGGATCATTCTTAGGGAACGAATTGCAGTACAACACGTGGCATGCATTTAGTGGCTCACGTATGCATTTGAGCATTTAGGCACGCGTAAGTTTCCATACGCATGCATAAATCCAAAACACATGCGTGAGCACCAAAATGCATGTGTTTTGCCTCGTTTTACTTGCAAACCTTTCGAACTCAGTATTTCTACCTCATTTTGTGTTCCATTATAAGTAGCTATACAAAAATGATTTTTAACTTAGAAAATCACTGGGAAATAAATTATTTTGTAGAAAAAGTCAAATTCTTTTCCTTTTTTCAGAACATAAAGTCTGTTTTTAGCCACATGATGTATGAATGGTGTTAGAAGTTAAGCAAAGTGCAAAGGATTAACCTCGGGAGATATGATATATTTGCTTTATCGACTCTTAGGGGTGTGAAAATTGACTGGGATTTTCTAAATACTTGTGTGTGATTTTGGGATCCTGTTGATCATGTGTTTCGATTTGGGGCTAGCATGGACAAAATGTGTCTAAATTTTGAGGAATTTTTGTTTCTGCTTGGTACGAATCTCGAGGTTGTTCCAGCTAAACAGGTTGGCTACTTCAATTCATTCAATAAGTTGTTGAATTTGAGCACAGAGGCTACATTAGGTATGGTAAAAGTTGATTTAGTGGACCTACATGCATATGTTTTGGGAGGAATCAAAGGATGGCTTTGTTTGGATGGCTCAGAGATTGAGGGCTTATGCCTTTGCACTGTCTGTGGGCTATATCTTTGTGGGCCCAGATGGATTTAGGGATGTGATGATAGCTGAGCTAATACTCCAAGTGGGTGAAGGTAAGTCAATTACGGGTATAATTTTGGTTGAAACACTGTTGGTCCTTGATCGCTACTACAGCTCTAGAGAGCCTTGGACCATTAGTTTGATTATGCTCTAGGTATTTATACCCTCTTATGCTTGTCTGTTTTATCATGCTTTAAATCTTTTCTAACTTGTGTGTTTGCCTTTTAGATTTGGCTAAAGGACCATCTTCAAATTGTTCCAGGACCTGACCCACCATATTATTTTGTAGCTAGGTATTGTACTAGGAAGATTGCCTTTCACTTTGGTTTCAAATAATGGATTAGCTTGTTATTAGAGCTAAGTCCTTCTAATTTGCTATGGAAACCCGATAGGTATACTATAAAGTAGTTTATTCCAAAGAGTCAAGGCTTCAAGCATGTGTATCTTCTTGGTTTTCAGTATGTGGCATGGTATCAGGTTATCAGAGTCCTTCGTCAGATGGGACATGATCAGGATGTGCCCTTAGATGACCCTTTGTTTGAGGCGACCATAGTAAATGATAAAGTGGCTAGAGCTGTCCTCTCTCATTGGATAAGAGATTATTCAAGGGCTATGGTGATTCTTGGTAAGGATTATGGTAAGACTACCGAGTACCTTGAGTGGTGGATTGAAGCTTCACTACCAAAAAACAGTCATATAGTGACGGAATTTTCCGTCACTAATCCGTCACTAAACCACATAGTGACGGATTAGTGACGGAATATTACCGTCACAATAACAGTCGTCGCTAAATATTTTGTGACGGATTAGTGACGG